>JARQOC010000003.1:196550173-196617230 GCA_033576535.1 Allobates femoralis | reverse complement strand
GGTGTTGATGTTATTACACCACACCCCTCCTCATTACAGAGATGCACATCACCTGATTTACTTAATTGGTAGTTGGCTATCAAGCCTATACAGCTTGGGGTAGGACAATATGTATAAAAAGTATCATGTGATCAAAATACTCATTTGCCTAATAATTCTGCACACAGTATACAACATTACAAACTCAAGTTCCCCCAAAAAGGCTGGTCCCCTCGAAATACAAATGCAAGAGAGGACAGGATAATGCGGGGAATACAGAAGCTAGAATATCTAACGTCTGTCCGAGTTGCAGGTAAAAAGTGGAATCCCATACAGACTAAATACAAATCTCACCGTCAGCCAGAACTCTAGGAATAGAAATTTGCCAAACAGGGTCAAAGCTGAGAAGTTAGAAAAGTACAAAATAGTTAGGCTGAAGAATAGTCTAAAAGCAGGCAGTGGTCAATCCTGAAAATCAATCATGCAAAGCAGGAATACCAGGAAATATATTTAGCAACCAGCAGAAGCACACAGTGGATTCAGATAGACTGCCGTGTTTCCTAATTGGCTGAAGTCAAAATTTCATGACTGCAGCTGGGCAGCCACACAACACATCCGCATGTCACACTTCTACATGGCCAGCCCCATCTTTGAAGTGAACACAGCGGCGTCTGGTGGCAGACACAAAAGTTGCAGGAGCAGACTCTGGGGATGTGACAGAATAGCTCACCAGTTGAGCACTGAACAGAGTAAGGATCTGTCATACAGCGTCACGATGTTTAAGAGCATTTGGACTGAAAGTTCACTGTGCAATGACCAAACCACTCATTAGCAGAAAGAATCAAAAGGCTAGGCTCACCTTTGGTGAGGAGCATGCTGTGTGGACAGTGAAGAAGGGCCACAGTTTATTTTAATGATGAAAGCAAGTTTAATTTATTTGGGTCCTATGGGAAACATTATATTTGTCGACAAACTGGGTAAAGACTGAACCCAAAGTGTGTAAAGAAGTCATCATGTTGCATTTTTTGTGCGTTCGCGGGCGCTTGTTTTATCTGCAAGCACACAAAAAATGCATGGATCTCAATGGATCTGCAGTGTCCTCCGCATGACAGCACAGGAGAACGCTGCGGATCACATTGAAATCTCTCCCGGTGGCCGCCGATGATCAGCGGCGGCCACCGGGAGATCAGGGAGAATCACAGCTGATCTCCTGCCCGTGTCAGCGGGGAGAAACAGTTGATCTGACAGCTGTTTAAATCTCCCGCGCTGACACCAAATAGGTGAGGTCGGCGCGGGAGATTTGAAGCAGCGATCAGCTGTTTCATGTCTCCTGCACTGATATCACCCTATTCGGTGTCAGCGCGGGAGATTTAAACAGCTGTCAGATCAACTGTGTCTTCAAATCTCCCGCGATGACACCTGCGGGAGATCAGCTGTGCCGGGAGGAGATCTCTGCCGCTGATCTCCTCCTCCCGGCCGCCCCCAGAGACAGCTGATTGGCTGCCCGGGCACCATACTAATGTGAATGCATACGGAGATTCTCCACTGCGTTCACATAAGTATGTGCTGCGTTGCACTGTGTTTGCGTCTGCATGCCATACGCATGCAGACACAAACGCAAGTGTGAAGGCAGCCTAAGTCAGGTCACTGATGTCAGTGAACTCCAAGTCATCTGTCAATGATTAGCAGTCATTTAGTCATGTCTATGCTCCTGTTTGAAGTCCCCAAGATAGGGTAAATTGATGAAATATCGATATCTGACTATAAATATGGTCCAACCTCGCTCCTTGGTAAACCTGTTGGAAGCAGAGTCAAGTACATACAGAGCAAGTTAATGAGCGGGACTCGGAAGCAATGTGCCTGCAGCAACAGAAACTGGTAAGTATAATGCTGCTTATTTACTGTATATACTCGAGTATAAGTCGACCCGAGGTCTCTAATTTTACCACAAAAAACTGGGAAAACTTATTGACTCGAGTATAAGCCTAGGCTGGGAAATGCAGCAGCCCCCCATCCTGTTATATAGCCCCAGCCTGCTACATAGCCCCCATCCTGATATATCCATGTATATCATCTCCCACATCCTGGTACATAGCCCCTTATCATGGTATATAGCCCCCATCCTGGTATTAGACCCCACATCCTGATATTAGGCCCCCCCCCATCATGGTACATGGCCCCATCCTGGTATATAGCCCCTCATTCGGGTATATAGCCCTGATCTTGGCATACACAAAAAATAAACAATTTATCTCATCCCCTCATTGCTCCCCTGCAGCACTGCAGCATCCTCCTGTCTTCTTGCCCTGGGCATCCGATCATGTGCTGCGCATGCAGCAATGACATCACTGTCCTGTGCCACTCACATGATCAGATTCTGGCACAAGATAGGAGGATGTTGCGGTGCTGGGAGCAATGGGAGGTGAGTTAAATCATCCATCGCCAGGATGCTTCCCACACCAATGATGATGATGCATGGGAATCAGTAAATATCCACACACATGATCGCCCCTGCTGCAGATGTAGACGGTGATCATGTGGGCCTGCTCATTAGACTAATGTAATGTGCTGCTCCCCCTGCCCTCCCTTCAGCACCAGCTTCAGTGCTGAGAGGTGATGAGTGGGGAGAGTGCAGTGGATATTACATTAGCCTAATGAGTGGGCCCACATGATCACCAGCTGCATCTACAGCCTGCTCCTGCCTCCAATGACCATTTCAAAGCCGCCCTCCCTACCCCCCATCATAGCTAGTGAACACTGCCTCGAGTGTAAGATGAGGGGAGCTTTTTCAGCATGAAAAATATGCTGAAAAACTTGGTCCAAACCCGAACTTTACTGTTCGAGTTCGCTCATCACTAGTAGAGACATTCCCCAAAAGACTTTCAGCAGTAATTATAGCAAAACGTTTTCCTACAAAGTATTGATTCAATGCTGCTGAGTATAAATGCATGGCATAATTTTCAGATTTAGATTTTTAAAATATTTAGGAAACCATCTACATTTAATAAAAACTTGCTACTTTTTGTTGGTATATCATGTAAAACTAGCTGTGAGCCCGATGCAAATGCATCGGGATTCTAGAACGTGCATTAATTTGATTATAGTAGTTAGAGCTGTTAGCCAGATGCAAATGCATCAGGTATGTAACATATGTTTATTGTTTTTTTAAAGATTTTTAAGTAATAATCGCATCATCAAAAGCAATAATATAAGGAATAGCATTATTATTAGCAGTAATAGCAGTATTAATAGCAGTAATAGCATTATTATTAGCATTAATAGCATTAATAATAGCATTATTAGCATTAATAATAGCATTAATAACATTATTAATAGCATTAATAGCATTATTATTAGCATTAATAGCATTAATAATAGCATTAATAACATTATTAATAGCATTAATAGCATTATTATTAGCATTAATAGCATTAATAACATTATTAATAACATTAATAGCATTAATAATAGCATTAATAGCATTAATAATAGCATAAATAACATTAATAGCATTATTATTAGCATTAATAGCATTAATAATAGCATTAATAACATTATTAATAGCATTATTATTAGCATTAATAATAGCATTAATAACATTATTAATAGCATTGATAGCATTAATAATAGCATTATTAGCATTAATAATAGCATTATTAGCATTAATAATAGCATTAATAGCATTAATAATAGCATTAATAACATTATTAATAGCATTAATAGCATTAATAATAGCATTATTAGCATTAATAATAGCATTAATAACATTATTAATAGCATTAATAGCATTATTATTAGCATTATTAGCATTAATAATAGCATTAATAACATTATCAATAGCATTAATAGCATTATTATTATCATTAATAGCAATAATAATAGCATTAATAACATTATTAATAGCATTAATAGCATTATAATTAGCATTAATAGCATTAATAATAGCATTAATAACATTATTAATAGCATTGATAGCATTAATAATAGCATTATTAGCATTAATAATATCATTAATAGCATTATTATTAGCATTAATAGCATTAATAATAGCATTAATAACATTATTAATAGCATTAATAGCATTAATAATAGCATTATTTGCATTAATAATAGCATTAATAGCATTATTAATAGCATTAATAGCATTATTATTAGCATTAATAGCATAAATAACATTATTAATAGCATTAATAGCATTATTATTAGCATTAATAGCATTAATAATAGCATTAATAACATTATTAATAGCATTAATAGCATTATTATTAGCATTAATAGCATTAATAATAGCATTACTAACATTATTAATAGCATTAATAGCAATACTTTTTGGGGGTGTTCAATACTTTTTGGGGCGCGTTCAATACTTTTCGGGGCGCGTTCAATACTTTTTGGGGCGCGTTCAATACTTTTCGGGGCGCGTTCAATACTTTTTGGGGCGCGTTCAATACTTTTTGGGGCGCGTTCAATACTTTTCGGGGCGCGTTCAATACTTTTTGGAGCGCGTTCAATACTTTTTGGGGCGCGTTCAATACTTTTTGGGGCGCGTTCAATACTTATTGGGGCTGAGTTCTCGCAATGGCCGCGAAGCGGGCATTGCGAGTCTCTGGCCGAAAATCGAACCAGAGGGTCGGCTACAAAGTTAGCGATTTACCGCTCAGGCAGCGACTCGCGCTACATGAGCGGTAAATCGCTAGCTTTGTGGCCAAGCCTCTGGTTCTATTTTCGGGCAGCGACTCGCAATGGCCGCTTCGCGGCCATTGCTCGCGCTGGTGACGTCACAAAAGTGACAAAGCCACGGCGATTTCGGGGTCCGACACGATTTTGCCTACGGCAATTATATAGTAGATAACTTTACGTTTGTGGGTGCAATGTGGAAAAGTTCACAAGGTAAGAGGTAAGAATACTTTTCCAAGGCAGTGTAAATAATTCTGTTCTGTCCTTCTTGTATTAGGTGGAGGGGGAGGGCTGGAAAAAAAAAACATTAACATGTGTGACTGGAGTTTTTTTTCTCACATATACAGGTGCATCTCAATGAATTAGAATATCATCAAAAAGTTAAGTTATTTCAGTAATCCAATACATAAAGTAAAACGCATATATTATATAGAGTCATTACAGAGTGATTTCAAGTTTGTTTCTGTTAATGTTGATGATTATGGCTTACAGCCAATGATATTTTTCAGTTTTTTCATGAGTTTTTATTACTGATGTTTTCCAGATTTTTTTATAACATCAATAGCACTTTTTTAAGCAAAAACTCACGTCCCATTAACTGGCATTGTAGTGTATAAAGCATCTTTAGAGAGGAACATGCCTGTAAATGATCAGATCATTTCTTTTAACTGCTTTGTTTCGTTGGAAATCTGAAGTGATTAGGATGCTCAAAAAACTGAAAATAGGCATAGTGATTCATTTTTACTTAGAAATGCATATGTCCATTCTTTTAAACATTCTCTAGTTGATTTTTCAGGGTTTCTTTTAAAAGGTGTCCTCAAACCATCAGATGTTAGTAAAAATTAAAATACAGATAATACTTATCCTCCCTGATGTAGACAGTATAAGCTGCCAAATTCATGGATTGGCTACAGTGCGTATTAGTGCTGGGCGGCAGGTTGGTGCCGGATCCTGGGAGGATGAATATTACCTTTAACTCTTTTTTTTTTTTACCTGTATCTGATTACCTGGGGACCACTTTTCTAAATGTGAATTCATTGTTAGCAAATTTGTTATAGGGAATCTGTCATGTCAAAAATCCATATGTAACTGATTTAATTTTCTAATCCCTTTCTCTAAGCTCTCTATATTGATGTATTTCTTTTATTTATACTTCCCTCCTATCCTATGTAAACTTCAAAATAAAAGATTAATTCCATTTATCAATCACAATGAGCTCTCTGCTGCCCGCTCCCCAAGGAATGAATATTCATGTATCATTACACTGCCCTGCCTTCCTCTCTGATCTGTCTGCTGTTTGTCTCATTGCAGAGCAGAAAGGAGGAGGGAGGTGTGTGCTTAGCTGAAGCTCTGAGCTCTTCATGTTATTGTGTGTATTAGGCATATGTGTAGTGTGTGCAGTCTGATATATTTCTATATGATTATAAGAACATTTGTTAATTTGCTCTGCAGATACGCACATTACATGTGTGCAAGAAAACCAATGTTGTTATAATAGAAATCTCTTAAACCTGTTTCACACATCTGTGCAAAACATGGACGTGTGAGACAGGCCGTTTTTGGGGGACATGTGCTGTCCATGTGCTATCCAAGTGATTCAGGATAGCACACGGACAGCCTGTCATTGCATATTTACCTGCCTCCGGCGCTGCCTGTTCCTTTCACTTTTGGGGCCGCTGCTGCACTCAGAACAGTGAATATTAGATGGGAGTAATGAGCGGCCCCAGAAGTGAAAGGGACAGGGAAAGCTGGAGGCAGATGAGTATAAAATTCTTTATGATTAAGCTTAAAATTTCTGGCTCTGGTCCATACTCACGGATGTCACACAGAGGACATATGTGTGCAGAATGTTTTTGGCCAAAACCGGTCCGGGCTGCCAGCCAAAAATGAACATGTCTTCGTGTGGAGCACACGGACATACATCTGCTCCACATGGAAACACAGTCCGTGTGGATTTATGGAGGTCTGAAGGGGGCCATAAAATATGATGTGTCTCCATATGTCTGTGCCTCTGGCATGTGTCGGCACGGACCGCACATGTGCCAGAGGCACGGATGTGTGAAAGAGGCCTTACACAATGCAGGACAAAACACCTCCCCCCTCCCAGCACAGAGTACAGAGGGGAGGAACAGAACACCAGGTTGGACAGGTATGGGTATTTAAATAACACTTATACAACCATACTAATGTTTTGTAAAAGTAATGGACAGGACTAATGTACCATCTCCCTTCAGGGTCTGAAAATGCTTATAACAAGGAAACTACAAATGGTACAGTAATGATTTTAAATGGTCTTCCCAGGCACAATTCAAGGGTAATAATAGCATCATACTGAAAAGTGACCTGACATAGTCCCTTTAAAGTTTCTAGGGGTGAAAATTAGTACTATTTATCTGAATGAGGTTGTTTATCCAACATATGCAGGTATTTCCCACAGTGAAGAATGGTGTAGGCAGGATTATGCTTTGAGGCTATTTTTGAACAGATGGAACTGGGGCTATAATCAAGGTAAAGAGAATGAACAGTTCAAAATATCAGTCAAGTTTGCATCAAAACTTGCAGACCTCTATTAAAAAAAATTGAAGACTAACTTGAAATTCACCTTTCTGCACGAAAATGCCACTAAGCATACCTCCAAACCATCAAAAGAATGGATTCACCAGAAGGGTATCAAAGTTTTGGAATGGCCCAGCTACAGACCAGAACAAAATCCAATTGAATATCTGGGGGTTGACTTGAAGAGTGCTGAACACAAGAGATGCCCTCACAAGCTGACAGGTTTGGAGCGCTACTGCTAGGAAGAGTGAGCAGTGACTGCAGTTCTAGATGTGCGGAGCATAAAGACGGAATGCGGTCTTAAATTCAAAAATCCCATTTCATCAAAGTTTTTCCCCAGTATTTCTGGCACAACAAGCTTTGGAATATTGCGTAATTTTGGCACAACTGGTGACTTGTGCTAAAATATGCGACTTTTCGCGTTCTCATGACTAATGCCTCTTCACGAATTAGGCGCCTCTAACCCCAGACCATCTTCTCATCAAGACTGGTATGATCAAGCCAGTCTTTGAATTAAGTATTAGGTTATGGGTGTGCATATTTAGGAAGCCATGTTATTTTAGTTCTTTTTTTAATATCTCTACCCAAAAAGATCTGTGTATTTTTCAATTGAATTATACAGATTATTTAATTATTTTTAAATGTGGAAACAATTCTAAAATAATTCTTCATGGTATGATTTTTTTGTACAAGACAAAAATCTGGCATTTTAATGGATGTGTAGACTTTTTATAGCCCGTATACCTATAATTAACATGCTTACCTACTGCCATCTGCTGTTCAAAAGCAATGTCTGTTCTGCATGTCTATTTGCAAGACACATTTTTTAGGAAAGTGGATATTTCTTTTTTTTTATGCTTTGGAAAAGATGACGAATATGAGTAATCCATAACAAAAGGCATCTTGTAATGTGGAAATTCATAAGCACCAGATTATCACTGCCAAAAGGACTTAAATGGAACTGGTATCTACAGACTTGGTACGAGTGCTGTACTAAAAAGAAATAAAGCAATTCTATTTGCCAACGCTGTCCCTACTGTATATGTGCTGGAGTGTTTTTTTTCCCATAGAGCCACAAAACTAGTACAACCCCTGGCAAAAATTATGAAATCACCTGGCTCGGAGGATGTCCATTCAGTTGTTTAATGTTGTAGAAAAAAAGCAGATCACACGCATGGCATAAAACTAAAGTCATTTCAAATCACAACTCTCTTCCTTGAAGAAACACTAAGAGAAATCTTGAAAAAAATATATGCTAGCCAGTAGCGGTTACTTTTGTAGACCAAGCAAGGGGAAAATTATGGAATCACTCAATTCTGAGGAAAAAATTATGGAATCATGACAAACAAACACACAAAAGAACACTCTAATACAACACTAGTATTTTGTTGCACCACCTCTTACTTTAATAACAGCTTGCAGTCTCTGAGGCATGGACTTAATGAGTGACAAAACAGTACTCATCATTAATCTGGCTCCAACTTTCTCTGATTGCTGTTGCCAGATCAGCTTTGCAGGTTGGAGCCTTGTCATGGACCATTTTCTTTTAACTTCCACCAAAGATTTTCAATTGGATTGAGATCCAGACTATTTGCAGGCCATTTTTTTTTTTTTTGAAACATTGATTTTTATTGAATTAAAAGGGTAACAAGGAGGGAAACAATACAAAATAAGTGCAGTATAAGCAGTGCAGATCACAAAATAAAACAGAATATGTCTGGAATATAGATACAATAGAATGTGTGGGGTTGAGGGAAGGAGAGTAGGGGAGGTAAGAAATAATAGGGTAAGTTGGTGCTGGATTCCATGTTATAGAGGTCCATAGAGAATGGGAGATAACTGATAAGATATAATAGGGATAAGTAACCTATTAATGGGTCGCTGGAGCATATTGGGATAGGGCCCAAGGGTCCCACCAATTTAATTTTTTGGATTTAACAATATTATCATGAGACAATATTGTTTCATATTGCATGTGCAAATTAATGAGAGCTATTAATTCGTCTTCAGATGGGGAGGTCCCATCTCTCCAGTGTCTGGCTACACACAATCTAGCTGCTACTAGAATATTTGTGATGATAGGTTTGAGAGGAGAGGGGAATTTGTCTATATCTATACCTAGAAGGGCCAAAGGAGCTTCTAAAGTAACGGGCAGTCCTGTAACCCTGCTTAAAATACGTTCTGTTATTCTCCAGAAATTCCGAACCCCTGGCAATACCACCACATATGCTCCATTGTACCGTCTTCTATACAACCCTTCCAACAATGTTTGGGTGTAGATGGACAAAATTTGTGGAGTTTCATAGGAGTCAGGTACCAATTCAGTTGTAATTTTCTAGCCTGTTCCAGATGGTTTAAACAGGATGTATATTTAGAAGTGTGTAAGGCAGCCGTTTGCCATGTCTCCAAAGATGTTGTGAATCCCAATCTCTTTTCCCAGGTTAGCATATAGGGGAGTTTAGTTTTTTCAATAGGGATAGGAGAGCTTGATATACTATAGAGACTCCATGTTGACTAGAAGAGGATTTGAAATATCTCTGTAGGTGAGGGTTCGCCCTCTCTAGGTCAATTATAGGAACTTTACAACTGTTTATTAAGTGGCGTACTTGTAGGTATTGGTAAAATAATTTATTGGACAGTCCAAATTTATTTACTATATCTTGGAATGTTCGTATCTTATCTAATTCAAGTAGGTCGAACAGAAGAAGGGCTCCTTTTTCTCTCCAATCTTTGAGAGACAGATCCGGAATTAGGATCTCCAGCGCTTTGAGAGATATGTATCTAAATAAAAATTGGAGATGGGTCTTACTCAGATGATACCACAACCCCAACAAGGCGTCCATGGTGGAAAGATTATCACCCCTCGTCTGAGGGCTCATAAGCCCAGCCTCTAATAGAAGTCTGAGCGACCGAGAGGGGGCTCTGTTAACCTCCAATTGCAGCCAACCTACCGAGGTTGTGTCTCCCGACCACCACAACTGTGCAGGTTCCATGATGGCCGCCCTGTGGTAAGTGAGGACGTCAGGGACACCTAAGCCTCCCTCCTTATAAGGTAGAATCATGAGCCTATGAGCTACCCGGTGAGGTTTCCCTCCCCAGATGAATTTGTTAATGATGCGCTGTAGCCTGGTCAAACAGGTTCGTGGGAAAGTAAGAGGTAGGCATCTGAACAAATAGATTAGTTTGGGGAGGATAAGCATTTTTATTAGTTGGATCCTGGCGATCCAGGAAAGACCCACCGAGTTAGTTTTATCTAGTTCGCGTCCAATGTCCTTAGCAATGAGGTCTACGTTTGTCTTGACTATTTTATGCATAGATGTTATATAAATTCCTAGATATTTAAAACCATCAGGTGCCCATGTAAAGGAAAAATTCTTTGTAATTTCTTCCATAGTGTGCATATTCAAATTTATCGGGTAGATAATAGACTTAGAGATGTTAAGTTTATAGTAGGAAGCTGCTGAAAATTTTTCTAAGACAGCCATTATCTCATGTAATGTTGGTATAACCTCAGAGCAAGTCAGTATAACGTCGTCTGCGTAGAGGCCAACTTTGTGTTCAATACCTCCCACAGTTATTCCCCTAATCCGGGGGTTTCGCCTGACATGCGCTGCCAAGGGCTCCATAACCAATGCGAAAATTAAAGGTGAAAGAGGACATCCCTGGCGCGTGCCATTAGAGATATTGAAGGATTTTGATGTAAAGCCGGAGGCGCAGACGGAAGCATTAGGAGAGGAATATAACGCCATTAAAGCCGACAATATTGGGCCAATAATACCAAATTTTTTCAAACCAGCTTCAACATACCCCCAGTGTACTCTGTCAAAAGCTTTTTCAGCATCAAGTGATAAGAGCACACTGGGGAGTCGGTTTTCTCCAGTAGTTCAAGAATGTTTATAAGGCGTCTGGTTCCGTCTCTCGCCTGGCGACCCGGCACAAATCCTACCTGGTCAGGGTTCACAAGAGATGGAAGGACTTCCATCAATCTGGTGGCCCAAACCTTCGCATATAATTTGGTGTCGCAGTTGAGCAACGCTATCGGGCGAAAGTTACCCGGATCTGTGGGTGTCTTCCCTGGTTTAGGGAGGGTAGTTATTATAGCTTCTAGACCTTCTCGCCTAATTTCCCCCCTGGATCGCCAGTAAGCAAACAGTCTCAACAAGTAGGGGGAGAGAATGGGGTAAAATTGCGTGTAGTAAGCATAGGAGAAGCCGTCTGGTCCGGAAGCCGTGCCTCTCTTGGTGGACCTAAGAGCGAGATTTAATTCCACTTCAGTAATTGGGGAATTTAGCATGTTTAATTGGGGTGGTGTCAATTTAGGTAAATCTAAGCCATCTAAGAAAGCCGAAATCGTATTTTCATTAGGTTGTGGTATAGTGCCATCAGATTTTAAGTTGTATAAAGACTCGTAAAAGATACGGAATTCTTCCGTTATGGAGATGGGGTTCCTTATCTGATCTCCTGAGTGAGTGTTGAGGAATGGTATTTTAAAACGAGCAGCTCTCTTCTTGACTCGACGAGCCAGCAAGGTCCCGGCCCTGTCCCCCATGTTATAATAACGGGCTTTTAGTTTTTTAAGATTATTCTCAGTTTTTTGCAGTAATAGGGATCTTAGGTGGTTCCTAGCCTCTAGGAGGGCCTTTAATAGTTGTGGGCAGGGGTTCTGTTTATGTTGAACTTCCATAGTACTAATTTTGGCCAAAGTATCTTCCAGATCCGCTGTATATAACTTTTTTACATGGGCAGCAATTTTAATAAAAAAACCTCTGATTACTGCCTTATGCGACAGCCATAGCACCTCATCTGATATTTCTCAATTATCGTTAATTAAAAAATAATCCTTAATCTGATCAGTCATATCTTTTATAATATCTGGATTTGTTAGAAGGTAAGAGTTTAGTTTCCATGTGTGAGGTGGTGACATGGCCATGACATCGGAGATCTGTAACGTAGTCGGGGCATGGTCGGACCATGTGATGTTGCCAATGCTCGTTTGTTGACATTTATGTAATAAGGCATCATCCACTAATATGGTGTCTATTCGGCTGTAGGTGTGATATCTATTGGAGAAAAAGGTGTAATCACGCTCCCCGCCATGTTGGTACCTCCACACATCGTGGAGACCACTCTCAGAGACTATGTGTCTTAGCTCCCCTCTGGTATGTGAGGGCCCAGTACAATCCAATCTCTTACACATTGGCATGTTAAAGTCTCCACATATTAATCTATGGCCCTGCGCATGAAGCTGTACTTTGTCCAGGAGAGACCGCATGAATCTGATTTGCCCAGTATTGGGGGCGTAGGACGAGACCAACGTATAATGACAATTATTTATAGTGCATTTAAGAATGAGGTAGCGCCCCTCAGGGTCAGGAATGGTTGCTATAAGTTGGAAGGAAACAGAGTGTTTTATAAGAATTCCCACTCCCGCCTTTTTTGCTTCGTTATTAGCATAAAATTGGTGGGGGTATATATGTGAATGCATTCTATGGTTGTCTACAGCTAACAAGTGTGTCTCCTGGATAAAGATAATCTCACTCTTCGATTTGCGCATATGACGCCATGCTATCGATCTTTTTGTTGGGGAATTTAACCCATTAACATTAATAGATAAAATATTAATACTCATATCGACAGTTTAACTTGAACTCGTATATTATCCCATAGTGTAAATAGTTCCAGTAGACCTGCACGGAAATATTTTTCTGCTCCAATAATCCAAACTGGGATGGGAAAGGGAAAGGGAAATAGGAGAGTGGGAAACAGGTTAAGGGGTAAAAACAGCAAATTTGAACAGAATTTGGTGAAGTGGGAGATCGACATCCCATCCCACCAGGACCAAAACAGAACAAAACAGGAAAAAAATAAAGCCAAAACAAAAGTGGCAAAAATGGAGAGAGGTACATCTCTCCAGTAGTGTCCAGTGAGTGACAAAAATACACTCTGAGGGTTAACGTCCAGGATTACAGATCTTCTCCCTGGATCTTAACAAACCTCAATTCTTGGCCACATCCAAAGGAGAAAGTTCAAAGCTCACAGAGTCTAGGTAATGTGCTCAGACTGTGCTCCATTCAGGATCAATGTGCTTTTTGTTTGGAGCAGATGGAGAAGAGAAGGGCCTCCTTTTTTAGTCGGTGATCCCAGTCCCCATTGGGGCAAGAGCTTGGCCGCATGTTCTGGAAGAACGCAGACATGTGTAGTGTCATTTCGGCGTATGAGGAGTTTAGTTGGGAACCCCCACATGTAGGGGATGTTCTCCTTTCTTAGGACAGAAGTGTATGGCTGAAACGCCCTACGTAGTGCCAAAGTGCCAGGAGATAAGTCTGAAAAGACAACAAGGGGTGCAAATTGTTCTGGAAGGTCAGGCTTGCCTCTGAGACAATAAAGAAAGTCCTCCTTTAGTTCATAAAAGTGGATCCTGGCTATTGTATCTCTGGGCAGTGCAGGGTTTATATGAGACGGCTTTGGGAGCCTATGAATCCGGTCAATTATTATGTCCTGTCTCTGAACTTTAGGCATAGCTGCCATTATGAAGTCCTGCAAAAGAGGACGGAGGTCTTTAGGCTGCACAGATTCTGGAATCCCCCTTATACGGATGTTGTTCCTCCTGTGTCTGTCTTCCAAATCTAGTTGTTTTGCCTGCACTTTGGCCATGTCAGCTTTCAGGGTTTCGTGTGTATCAATTAAGTCATTGTGTGACTTAACAAGTTCCACCATTTTTCTTTCTAGTCTATCTGTCCGGCCTCCCACTCCAGCTATTTCCCCCCTCATGTCAGCCATCATACCTTTTATATCTTCCTGTAGTGAAGATCTGAGGGAGGAAAGCATGGAAGACAGCATTTTTTCCATGCTATTGTGTGTGACCGGCGAGTCCTCCCTTCTTCCTCTGTTAGACACAGATGAAGCCACTGAACTCCGTCTGGAGGAAGAGCGGGGAGCGAGCGGTGAGGACGGCGCCATCTTGGGTAAGCTGCTGGCAGGCTTAGAGCTGGTGAAATAAGCGGTCACACACTGCGGGGAATTAGGCTTCCCGCTCCGGGTCTTCCCCATGTGTGCTCTGTGCTGTCCCGAGTCAGCGGGGCCGGTTTGCTGGCTTTTAGCAAGGTTCTGGGCACTGGTTGAGCCGCTTTAGTATCTGTGAGCCTCGGAGCTCCGGGATCAGGCGGCCATTCCTTAGCTGCGCCAAGCCACGCCCCCGACTATTTGCAGGCCATGACATTGACCTTATGTGTTTTCTTTCAAGGAATGTTTTCACAGTTTTTGCTCTACGGCTGGATGCATTATCATCTTGAAAAATGATTTCATCATCCCCAACCATCCTTTCAATTGATAGGATAACAAAACTGTCCAAAATATCAATGTAAACTTGGGCATTTATTGAAGATGTAAGGACAGCCATCTCTCCAGTGCCATGCAGCCCCATATCATTGATGACTGGAAATTTGCATGTTCTCTTCAGGCAGTCATCTTTAAAACTCTCATTGGAAAGCACCAAGCAAAAGTTCCACCATCATCACCTTGCCCCATGCAGATTTGCGATTCATCACTGAATATGACTTTCATCCAGTCATCCACAGTCCATGATTGCTTTTCCTTGGCCCATTGTAACCTTGTTTTTTTCTGTTTAGGTGTTAATGATGTGTTTTGTTTAGCTTTTCTCTATGTAAATCCATTTCCTTTAGGCGGTTTATTACAGTTCGGTCTCAGCCATTGACTCCAGTTTCCTCCCATTCGTTCCTCATTTGTTTTGTTGTGCATTTCCTGTTTTGGAGACTGTGAGGTAGCAACAGGGGAACCCGCTTGCAAAATGACAACAAACACGTGTTTATAAGTTTAACCAATGTCTACCCGTTTATTTTCACATATTAATAGCATAACCCGGGTAGCATGTTTGACACATATCACATTGATTATAAACACCATACATAAATACACCATACATTTACATATAACATTACATAATATATATATTGCACATAACGCTTATAGTAACCCGGGACCTGTAACCATCTCTCTGTCCCCATTGGAGCTCTAGTAACAGCTCCCGTGGTGGCTACGGCCTCCGGCCTATATACATTTCACATACATTTAACATCAAGTACCATATCAACGGGCCCTATGGGTCCCAATGGCGGAACCAGCCGCCTGGCTCTATTTCCCCAGCTTCATACTACCCCGGAATCAGGACTCCAGCCTGACCGGGTTCTTACATACAATATGTGATCCATCCTATAAGCCACCATGGACCCCACACCTCCTTTCACTCGCTCACAGCCCATCATACACATCCATGGACTGTGGCTCCTCTGGGCTCAGAACAGGGATTGGCAAACCCTAGTAACCTGTGAGGTGAACCACACGTTACCCAGTACGGGAGCCCTTCTAATCCCTGCTTCTGACCTCTCGTATACACATTCCGGTTCATCAGGTCCTTTAACTGAGTACTCCGACTCGGACCCAAAGGCGGTCTATGCCCGCCTGGCACACTACATAAAATCGCCTCCCGAAGGGCTACATACAATCGCCTCCCGAAGGGCTACATACAATCCGGTTCATCAGGTCCTTTAACTGAGTACTCCGACTCGGACCCAAAGGCGGTCTATGCCCGCCTGGCACACTTCATACATCGGCCCCTATAGGGCTACATTCACTCGCTGGGTCTTTTAAAAAACCATACAGTACTTATAAGGTTCAACAGGTCCTTCACTGGACCTAATGGCAGCTACACTCGCCTAGCATGATTTACACACAAGGTGCACAGTTCACACAATCATTCAGGAACTGCTTTTCTTACCGGGCACGGATCCGGGTCTCGCTACCTGTGTCACAGGTTCCACCAGGCATCCCCACGGGCCCCTTCCCGGACGTGTGGTGAACCACGCCCGGACCAGCGTCCACGGGTCAACCACGGCTTCCCCCTCCAGGTGCTGTCACAACCGCGGACCTTGGCACCGGCATGGAGCTAGCATGCTCCCTTCACCATCTCAACATGGCGGCATGGACTTGCACTCCCAGTCCCTCACACAGACTGGCTCTGCTCAGCTCTCAGGCTGGTAATCAGCCCACATCCTCTCAGGCTGATGTCTGGCTGAAAATGGATCTGAATGACTCTCTCAATCACTCAGCTGGCTGCCTCTTATCGTGCCAGCCACTCCCACATGGACACACCCCCTTAGCTGCCGGTAATCAGCCTTTCACACAGCTCAGGTTAACTCCCTGTGTTCCGGGTCGTCAGCACTCAGCCCTTACATCCCTTTTCCTTAGGGCTTCCTCGATCTCATCCCACTCTCACTGCCGCTCATTAGGCTCATGAAACCTTGTGTTCAAAGTTGGTTCACACAGCATTATCAGTCAAACCGGCCAGTGTGCACAGGATCGTACCTTGATCCTGCATGTGATGCGCCCCGGCCATAAGGATCATGCTGGCGGTGCCTCACATACCCCCCTCCTTGTTTACACCCGTGGGTATGGGTGAAACACACTGCCATACAAGTCGGGCGACAGCGTTGCTCACACCTGTGGATAAAGGCTAAACACACTGCCGGCTTGTACACCTAGGACACCGGTAAACCGTGTCCTACCTCCCCCCTCCTTGTTCAGACCAGTGGGGGATGAACACACTGCCATAGGAGCCGGGCCACCATACAACAACTCGTGGCACCGCTCCCGGTTTGCACACCTGTGACTCCTGTCCAACCTCCCCCCTCCTTGCTTAAACCAGCAGGGGCAAACACAGTTCATGGAATCCGGATGTGGCGCTGTCTTGGCAACTTCGTGACCCCTCAGGCCATCGGAACCTTGATCACGCCGACTTTGACTTCGGGACCCCGCCGGGCCGCCCGGTACTTTGAGTGCGACGTCTTCGTGACCTCGCCAGGTCACCGGCCAGATGCTAGGGTGCGTCGTGCGGTTGCCCATAGCAACCAAGTCCATTTAAAGTGCACCAACATAATAGTCCATATCAGGTGCCACTATACCACAGCCCTCGGGTGTACCACCCCCGAGTTATCCTTACTCTCACTCAGCGGGCTGGCATGCCCGCATTCTCCACCATATGTGAGGTAGCAACCGGGGAACCCGCTTGCAAAACGACAACAAACACGTGTTTATAAGTTTAACAAATGTCTACCCGTTTATTTTCACATATTAATAGCATAACCCGGGTAGCATGTTTGACACATATCACATTGATTATAAACACCATACATAAATACACCATACATTTACATATAACATTACATAATACATATATTGCACATAACGCTTATAGTAACCCGGGACCTGTAACCATCTCTCTGTCCCCATTGGAGCTCTACTAACAGCTCCCGTGGTGGCTACGGCCTCCGGCCTATATACATTTCACATACATTTAACATCAAGTACCATATCAACGGGCCCTATGGGTCCCAATGTCGGAACCAGCCGCCTGGCTCTATTTCCCCAGCTTCATACTACCCCGGAATCAGGACTCCAGCCTGACCGGGTTCTTACATACAATATGTGATCCATCCTATAAGCCACCATGGACCACACACGTCCTTTCACTCGCTCACAGCCCATCATACACATCCATGGACTGTGGCTCCTCTGGGCTCAGAACAGGGATTGGCAAACCCTAGCAACCTGTGAGGTGAACCACACGTTACCCAGTACGGGAGCCCTTCTAACCCCTGCTTCTGACCTCTCGTACACACATTCCGGTTCATCAGGTCCTTTAACTGAGTACTCCGACTCGGACCCAAAGGCGGTCTATGCCCGCCTGGCACACTACATAAAATCGCCTCCCGAAGGGCTACATACAATCGCCTCCCGAAGGGCTACATACAATCCGGTTCATCAGGTCCTTTAACTGAGTACTCCGACTCGGACCCAAAGGCGGTCTATGCCTGCCTGGCACACTTCATACATCGGCCCCTATAGGGCTACATTCACTCGCTGGGTCTTTTAAAAAACCATACAGTACTTATAAGGTTCAACAGGTCCTTCACTGGACCTAATGGCGGCTACACTCGCCTAGCATGATTTACACACAAGGTGCACAATTCACACAATCATTCAGGAACTGCTTTTCTTACCGGGCACGAATCCGGGTCTCGCTACCTGTGTCACAGGTTCCACCAGGCATCCCCACGGGCCCCTTCCCGGACGTGTGGTGAACCACGCCCGGACCAGCGTCCACGGGTCAACCACGGCTTCCCCCTCCAGGTGCTGTCACAACCACGGACCTTGGCACCGGCATGGAGCTAGCATGCTCCCTTCACCATCTCAACATGGCGGCATGGACTTGCACTCCCAGTCCCTCACACAGACTGGCTCTGCTCAGCTCTCAGGCTGGTAATCAGCCCACATCCTCTCAGGCTGATGTCTGGCTGAAAATGGATCTGAATGACTCTCTCAATCACTCAGCTGGCTGCCACTTATCGTGCCAGCCACTCCCACATGGACACACCCCCTTAGCTGCCGGTAATCAGCCTTTCACACAGCTCAGGTTAACTCCCTGTGTTCCGGGTCGTCAGCACTCAGCCCTTACATCCCTTTTCCTTAGGGCTTCCTCGATCTCATCCCACTCTCACTGCCGCTCATTAGGCTCATGAAACCTTGTGTTCAAAGTTGGTTCACACAGCATTATCAGTCAAACCGGCCAGTGTGCACAGGATCGTACCTTGATCCTGCATGTGATGCGCCCCGGCCATAAGGATCATGCCGGCGGTGCCTCACAGAGACATAATACTTTAAGTATCCGGTCTTGATGCTTTGATGTCTTCCTTGGTCTACCAGTATGTTTCCCTTTAGTAAACGTCCCGTGTTGTTTATATTTGGACCAGATTTTAGACACAGCTGACTGTGAACAACCAACATCTTTTGCAACACTGAGTGTGGATTTACCCTCTTTTAAAAGTTTGATAATCCTCTCCTTTGTTTCAATTGACATCTCTCGTGTTGGAGCCATGATTCATGTCAGTCCACTTGGTGCATCGGCTTGCCAATGTGTGATTATTCCTTTTTGTATGCAGACTAACAAGCAGATCTAATTTGATGCAGGTGTTAGTTTTGGGAATGAAAATTTACAGGGTGATTCCATAATTTTTTCCTCAGAATTGAGTGATTGCATAATTTTTTCCCTCTGCTTGGTCTGAAAAAAGGTACCCTTACTGACTACCACATTTTTTATCTTAATTTTTTTTAGTGTTTCTTCAAGGCAGAAAGTTGCCATTTGAAATGACTTTAGTTTTGTGCCATGTCTGTGATCTGCTTTTTTTCTACAACATTAAACAACTGAATGAACATCTTCTGAGCCCGGTGGTTCCATAATTTTTGCCAGGGGTTGTATATGCAGTATTATGTTTCTGCCTTGGAACACACGCCATTCAATTCCAGTTGATCTACTATATCAACACTCCCTGATAAATCAATGATTATGTATAGTCTTTTAGTGCTCAAATCCAAGAATGCATAAAGAACAATGTGGGTTGAAAAATAACCCCTAGACAAACCTTTAGATAATTCAATTTTCACTGCAAAAAGTAATTTTACACCTAAAGATAAAATGTTGTATAGCCTTTAAAAACAAAAGTGTAACGCCATGCATCTCTCTTTCTAAATATGTTCAAGTGCTTGCTAGCGCGAATGTCCCTGCACACTTTCTCCCTCCACCCAGCAGGGACACTGACGTGGTTAAATTCTCGTCCGCCAGCTTGTCCTTATGGTACACAGTCTCCCTTGTGCTCGGGCTGCGCAGTGCCCTGCTCTTCTGAATTGCCGCCCACATGCATCTCGGGTCTCTGTCCTTCTGTTTTGCCACCCATGTTTAGTGCTGTTCCTACCTTTGCTACAGATTCCTAGGCCCCAGAGCCTTCGCATACCGTGTGGGGTTCCCTGGTCACTAGCCTATGGTGTGCATACACACGCTCCCCACTGCTCAAAGGGTCAGCACATGCACCTCGAAGAGGTGTTCACAACCTATCGCTGGGAGGCACCAGGTATTTAAGTCTCTCTTCCCTGTTGAATGAGGCCTATAAAACACATTAGGTTATCAGCCTAGTAATGTAATTTTTTTCCAGCCTGTTGCTCCGATCTGCCTGTATCCAGTACCAGTCCTGTCTGTTACCAGTAGTGTACCTGCTGTATTCCTGAACCAATCCTGCCTGTGCTTCTGAGCCTGTCCAACCTGTGTTCCTGTGTTTGTCCTGTATGTGTTCCTGGACTTGTCCTGGCTGTGTTCCTGAGTCCATTCCTGTATCCCGGTACCAGCCTGAATCCTGCATCCATTCCTATAACTCGGTAAAAAGCCTGTATTCTGCATCCATTCCAGTGTCCTGGTATCCTAAATCCTCTTCTGAGTCCTGACACTAGCTTGTATCCTGCCTGAGTCTGGCGTATCTTGCCTATGTCTGACATATCATGCCTGAGTCTGGCAAATCCTGCCTAAATATATGTCGAGCCCACTGGGACGGGGTACTCGGTACCGGACCGGGTCTGCTACTGGGGAGGTCACGGGTGGTCCTGGTCCGGACCATGTCCTGGGCCCTGGCAATAATAAGGGGATATTTACAGGGGATAATGTCAGTCGTGACGCCACCCACAGTATGTGGCCAGTAGTGGGGCCACCGCTGCCGCAGAACCTCCGGGGATGATGTAATGTCAGCTAGGATGGAATAGTTCTCTGAGGGCAGAACTGAGTTCCCTGGGGCAGTGTTGATAAAGTCTATTGTGTAGGGTATGGTGCAGGCTTGTGCTGGGTGCAATGCACTTACTGTCCAGATGTTGCAGGAATCCTCCTTCAGCGTTGGAGCTGACAAGCTGTGGCTCTCCAGGCGGGGATCTTCTGCAGACCTGTGTAGAGGGAGTCATATGCAGGCAAAACATATGAGGGAGTCGGAGTCAGGGTTCACCGTGTTTACTTCTCAAGGACAGCTCACAGTTCCAGTTCCAGTTCACAACTCAGATCTTACAGTCTTTACACGGGCACACTCTCCCTTCCGGGTTCCTTTACTCTCTGCAGCCAGGTTACTCCTTCTATGACCCCTCACTCTGTCTCTCTGTCCTTTCCAGCCTTTCAGTTCTCTCTCTTGTGTTCACTTGGTTGTGTGTGACTCCGGACAGTATGGCGGTGGCTCGGACTCCTGTGAGCCCTCCGGGTTGCCACTGGGCTGCCTGTCCTTTGGGGTAGGGACCCTAACATGTAGCTGAGGTCCCCCGTCGGTTGTCTGGGGATGCCGGGTAAATCTGCGGTCCCCTCTAGAGCCGACACTCTACTCTTAGCCTAGCCTCCAATAGTCCTCGGTGGTGAGGCTCTACCAGGCTCTCTCTAACTGTGTCTTCGGGTTCAATAGGAGGGCTACTCCGCCTGCAGTCTGCCGTCTCAGCCATGGTTTTAGGACCCAGTGCTACTGGTCCTCTCGTCCCTCACACTCCTGGGGTGTTGGCTCCGGATGGGCTTTCTCTCTGTGGCTCACACTGGCTCTCCAGATTCTGCACTCCTTCCACCCCACTCTTCCAGGACGTGTTATCTCTGTCTTTGCTGCTCAGCCTACACCAGCCTACTGCTGTCTTTCGGCCTGTGCCGTGCTCCTCAGCCTGTTGCTGGTCTGTGTCTTTGCTGCTCGGCACCCTGGGCCTACTGACTCCTTTCTCCTCCCCATGCTCTATATCTACCCTCTGTCACCTGACCTACGTGTTGGCCCACCCACTGTCTCTAAACCCACCACTCCTTGCCTGCCTAGAGTTCCCAGGCTTCGGGTTGGGTGCTGCTTTCTACTGCTACGTGGGTTGTGTGGGCTGTGAGGGTGTTGGTTTTCAACTTTCTTTCCTACCTGCCTGGCTGCAGTTCCCTTTGTGGCCTCCTGGATGCAGGGGCGCCACATATGAGTTATCCAGGGTCTGGTGTATCCTGTTCCAGTCCTACCAGTGTTCCAGTCTGCTCCAATCCGTGTACCTGTTCAAGTCCTGTGTGAGTTCCTGTGTTAGCCCTGCCTGAAGTCTAGTACCCATTCTTTCTGTGACTCCTTTCCTGTCATGCTGTCACCCAGCTCAGTTCAGCTACACCAGTATTGGAGACTCCTCTTCTTGCAAGTTGGTTGTTCTTACCCGTAATGCAGACAGCACAAGCCTATCATGGGTACTGCTGAGCTATTAGAGGCCCTGGGCTCAAATTAAGCTGCTGTGGCACCGGGTGTTTGGTGAGGCCAGGAGACTTACAGGCTCCTGCTCTCCAAATTTGGGTGCCGAGGCGTACAGTACCCACGCAACCTAGGACTCTTGCGTCCTCTCTCTAGCACTCCGCTCTGGAGTGAGCTCAGTTGCAGCTCCACTCCTCAGAGCTCTCCTCTCCACATCCTCTCTCTTCCCTCTCCTCAGACTAACTAACTAACCCCTTCTCCCAGCCAGAACCAGGGCAGCTTCCCTGTAGTCGGATTCTAGAGCTCCCTCTTCTGACTCTGAGTCAGGAATTGTGTTGCATGCTGTGTGTTACTTAGCGTGGGGACCTCCTCCTGCTTCCAGGCATGACATCACCCCCTTGTTAGGAAGGCAATGCCACTGTGGCAACCAGACCACTGGAGGTGCCACACCACAAATACCTGGTAGGAGCTAAGTTAAGCTCCTCTCATGTCAGGGTAAGTCCACCGATGGGTCCACACTAACTCATACGCTTGCACTAGAGATGAGCAATGTTCTATAGAACATGTTCGCCGATTTCAAATTCGACCTGTTTTGGATTATGTTCAAGTTGTTCAACGAATGCGAACGATTTGCTAAAATTTGGTAATTCGAGATAATGTTCGATTACTGTTCGTTGACCAAAAGCTTTACTGACTTTTCACAGTAATGCTTTTGTTCAACGTTATTATGAGTTTCAGTGTCTAGGAATAGTGGGTGGGAGGGGTAAGGGGGAGAGAACTGTGGTCAAATAATGCAGATCTCCATTTTTTTTTCCTTCCTGCACTTAGTGTGAGTGGTCTGGTCTGTCAGCACGCATAGAGCAAAGTGCACTTTTTGCACACAAGGGCTTGTGTCATTGGCTGGGTATGTCATATGTCATTGTCATATAAGATCCAGCCATTTTCCCTCCTCACCATTTTCTCAGTGTTGGAGTTCAGTGTCAGACGCCGCTGCTGCTGTGTGCACTACAGAGAAAGATAGTTAGATAGCGATTCCATTCCACGTTAGATAGAGTGATGGTGGGTTTACACGCTTCAATATCGTTGCGATATCGTAACTCAATGGCGCGGGAGCGTGCAATTAGTGCACGTTTCTCCCGCATCGCATTGGATGTTTACACGTTGCGATATCGGAATACAACGTCCGTGCGATGTCTACGCCCCCCAACCCAGGATCGCACATTTAACATAGTAACATAGTAACATAGTTTTTAAGGTTGAAGGAAGACTTTAAGTCCATCTAGTTCAACCCATAGCCTAACATGTTGATCCAGAGGAAGGCAAAAAAAAACCCATGTGGCAACACTAATCTCCACATTGGGGGAAAAAATTCCTTCCTGACTCCAGATACGGCAATCAGACTAATTCCCTGGATCAACGCCCTATCAAAGAATCTAGTATATATAACTGGTAATATTATAGTTTTCAAGAAAGGCATCCAGGCCCTTCTTAAATGTTAGTAGTGACTCACTCATTACAACATCATGTGGCAGAGAGTTCCATAGTCTCACTGCTCTTACAGTAAAGAATCCGCGTCTGTGATTATGATTAAACCTTCTTCCCTCCAGACGTAGAGGATGCCCCCTTGTCCCAGTCTCAGGCCTAAGAGTAAAGAGATCATTAGAAAGGTCTCTGTACTGCCCCCTCATATATTTATACATTATTATAAGATCACCCCTAAGCCTTCGTTTTTCCAAGCTAAATAACCCCAAGTTTAATAACCTGTCTTGGTATTGCAGACCCCTTAGTCCTCTAATAACTTTTGTCGCTCTTCTCTGGACCCGCTCTAGTTCAGCTATGTCTTTCTTATACACCGGAGACCAGAATTGTACACAGTATTCTAAGTGTGGTCGCACTAGTGACTTGTATAGAGGTAAAATTATGTTCTCCTCATGAGCATCTATGCCTCTTTTAATACATCCCATTATTTTATTTGCCTTTGCAGCAGCTGCCTGACACTGGCCACTAAATGTGAGTTTGTCATCTACCCATACACCCAGGTCTTTTTCAGTGACAGTTTTGCCCAGTGTTTTACAATTAAGCACATAATTATACCTTTTGTTTCCTCTGCCCAAGTGCATGACTTTACATTTATCCCCATTAAAGCGCATTTGCCATTTAGCAGCCCAAGCTTCTAGTTTACATAAATCCTCCTGTAATATAAAATTGTCCTCCTCTGTATTGATTACCCTGCAGAGTTTAGTGTCATCTGCAAATATTGAGATTCTACTCTGTATGCCCCCTACAAGGTCATTAATAAATATATTAAATAGAAGCGGGCCCAACACTGACCCCTGTGGTACCCCACTGTTAACTGTGACCCATTCTGAGTGTGTTCCATTAATAACCACCCTTGGGTGTGAATGGGTGACGTTTCAAATCGCATCGTAGTTGTGCGTTTACACAGCACGATCCGACTCCAATCTCCCTTCAATATCGGGGCATTGAATAGCACGCTCATTCAATCCCCGATATCGCATTGACATCGTTCCTGCATTGTATTGGACGTTCACACCATACAACGCAGGAACGATCTCGGATCCAACGATCGAACCACGTGACTTTTCATTGAAATCGTACTACGATATCGCAACGTGTAAACCCGCCATCATGGTTAGTAGGTTTAGGGACTCCTTCCAAGAACAGCCCTTTGTAGGGCTTAAAAGCACTGTTTGCCAGGCATGTCTGTTCCAGAGCTGTGTTGAAATCTATATAGATTCAGTGTTTTGCAAGCGTTTTTTACAGCATCTAGCATCTAGTGCATGTAGCACTATTGTGAAGAATGCTACACTTCCTGTGTTTACAAGCATTTTTTTACTGCATTTAGCCAAGCAAATCCTCTTTGGCTAGTAGCAGTGTGTGCCAGGCAGGAGTGCAGCACTATTGTGAAGAATGCTACACTTCCTGTGTTTACTTTCCAAAACAAACCCCAAGGAGTCAGGCCAAATAAATTGCAATTAATTATTTATTTAAAACACCATGTAAAATGACAATATATATGATGGTACACAGAAGGAGGACCACATGACACAGTTCAACCACAATGGTACACAATCCTCAGGTATAACCAAAATAGTCAAACAACGGTGCCCCAATATGAGTACACTATATACCTAATGAGGATGACACAATAAACATATAAAGCCATGGGTCCCATTTACCTTACTGTGACCGCCCCCTGACGCTTTTTGCACCAGCTTCTTCTGAGGAGAACCTGACTTCTTGGGGTTTGTTTTGGAAAGTTTATTGATTTAGGAGGGCCTTTTTACTCTGTATCAGGTGGTTTGAATATACTTCCTGTGCTTACAAGTCTTTTTTTACTGCATTTAGCAAAGCAAATCCTTTTTGGCTAGTAGCAGTGTGTGCCAGACAGGGGTGTAGCACTGTTGTGAAGAAAGCTACACCTCCTGTGTTTACAAGCCTTTTTTTACTGCATCTAGTCAAGCTAGTCCTTTTTGGCTAGTAGCACTATGTGCCAGGCAGGGGTGTAGCACTGTTGTGAAGAAAGCTACACATCCTGTGTTTACAAGTCTTTTTTTTACTGCATCTAGCCAAGCAAATCCTCTTTGGCTAGTATCAGTGTGTGCCAGGGGTGTAGCACCGTTGTGAAGAAAACTACACCTTTTGTGTTTACAAGCCTTCTTTTTCCTGCATCTAGCCAAGCAAATCGTTTTTGGCTAGTAGCAATATTTGGATAGGCAGCTAGTGTAGTACCCCTGTTTGGCTAAGTAGCTGTGGTCCAGTGGTCTGTTGAAATCTACCGCTACACAGTGCAAAAAAATCCTTTTGTATTGCATCTGACCAAACCTACTTACCAAAATCTATTTAGGGTAGTACCACTATTTGGCTACGTAGCTGTGGTCCAGTGTTTGGCTACTTTGGCTAGGTACCTGATTAGTTTTTCCTGTAATACTCCATGAAACTTATAGATGTCCCACCTCTGTGTGGCGGGGCATAACATGATGGGAGCGTTTGCATGGGCTTTCAGTTTATCTGGTCCACTAGGCTTAAACAGGTCACTGACCTACCTGAATAGCTTTTCCAGTAATACGTCAAGAAACTTATAGTTGTCCCACGTGTTTGTGACGGGGCATAACATTGAAGGGAGCTCTTGCATGAGTTTTGAGGGTATCTGGCCCACTAGGCCTAAACAGGTGTCACGCTGGGAGTGGGGAAGACACCCAGCGTAGGATAACGACGGGGGGGGGATCAGGAGTCCCTAATGCTAAGGGCACAAGAAGGAGACGGTGACCCCTAGACTTCCTAGAGCTGACCCTGTCTGCCCTAACGTCCCTATACAGTCTCCTCAACTGTCGCCGACCACGAACCTCGTCCCTCTCTGATCCTAGATCTATCTTATCTAAGGATCAGATGGAAAGGTTCACTAGACCCCTCCACTATCAACTAAAGACAAACACCAGGGAAGACAGACATTTGGGAAAAGGAAACACTTATCTGACAGCAGAACACAGCAAACTCCACAATCTCAGCTTCTGCTGGAGCAAGGATAAAGTGTGCACAAGGAACTATCACCTGCACCGAGGAAGGGTAATGAACCTCCTTATAAAGGTGGAAGGAGTCTGCTGGGTCCTAGTGACCTACAACATTGGTGGATAAAACCAGACCGAGCGCAAGACCTCCACAGCCGTCTCCCCATAATAGAGAGATCTCATCACACCTTCTTTCCATCAACACAGAAGGTAAATGCTCCTGAAAGAGACGGACCATCCTCCACCATTATGGCTGGTGGGCCAAACGCGGGGATCGTCTGCGCGTGGCCTCCACCCTGTCATCCGTGCCACCCGTGACAACAGGTCACTGACCTTCCTCTCTATTATTTCCTGTAATACTCCACAAAACGTATAGTTGTCCCACCTTTGTGTGGCAGGTCATAACATTGAAGGGAGCGCTTGTATGAGCTTTGAGGGTATCCAACCCACTAGGCCTAAACAGGTCACTGGCCTTCCTCTCTATTATTTCCTGTAATACTCCACAAAACTTATAGTTGTTCCACCTGTGTGTTGCGGGGCATAACGTTGATGGGAGCGCTTGCATGAGCTTTCAGTTTATCCGGCTCACTAGGCCTAAACAGGTCACTGACCTACCTGAATAGTTTTTTCGGTAATACTCCAAGAAACATATAGTTGTCCCACCTGTGTGTGGCGGGGCATAACATTGATGGGAGCCCTTGAATGAGCTTTCAGTTTATCCGGCCCGCTGGACCTAAACAGGTCACTGACCTACCTGACTAGTTTTTCCAGTAATACGCCACGAAACGTATAGTTATCCCACCTGTGTGTGGCAGGGCATAACATTGATGGGAACGCTTGCATGAGCTTTTAGGGTATCCGGCATAATAGGCCTAAACAGGTCACTGACCTACCTCTCTATTTTCTGTAATACCCCACAAAACATATAGTTGTCCCACCTGTGTGTGACGGGGCATAACATTGAAGGGAGCGCTTGCTTGAGCTTTGAGGGTATCCGGCCCACTAGGCCTAAACAAGCTCCGCTCCGTACACCTCGTACACACACGGCTCCGCTCCGTACACCTCGTACACACACGGCTCTGCTCCGTACACCTCGTACACACACGGCTCCGCTCCGTAACACCTCGTACACACACGGCTCCGCTCCGTACACCTCGTACACACACGGCTCCTCTCCGTACACCTCGTACACACACGGCTCCTCTCCGTACACCTCGTACACACACGGCTCCTCTCCGTACACCTCGTACAACCACGGCTCTGCTCCGTACACCTCGTACACACACGGCTCTGCTCCGTACACCTCGTACACACACGGCTCTGCTCCGTACACCTCGTACACACACGGCTCTGCTCCGTACACCTCGTACACACAAGGCTCTGCTCCGTACACCTCGTACACACACGGCTCTGCTCCGTACACCTCGTACACACACGGCTCTGCTCCGTACACCTCGTACACACACGGCTCCGCTCCGTACACCTCGTACACACACGGCTCCGCTCCGTACACCTCGTACACACACGGCTCCGCTCCGTACACCTCGTACACACACGGCTCTGCTCCGTACACCTCGTACACACACGGCTCTGCTCCGTACACCTCGTACACACACGGCTCTGCTCCGTACACCTCGTACACACACGGCTCTGCTCCGTACACCTCGTACACACACGGCTCTGCTCCGTACACCTCGTACACACACGGCTCTGCTCCATACACCTCGTACACACACGGCTCTGCTCCGTATACCTCGTACACACACGGCTCTGCTCCGTACACCTCGTACACACACGGCTCTGCTCCGTACACCTAGTACACACTCGCCTCTGCCACATTCACACTGTAAATCCCTCCTGACCCCACACATCACCTAATTGCCATACACCTAGTACACACTCACCTCTGCTACATTCACACTGTAAATGCCTCCTGACCACACACAAACTTCACCTTATTTGAGCATCATTGATGGCCAGCAGAATCCTGGATACACTGAGGAGCTGATCATGAGACCCCTGACTCCTCCCCTCCATGTGACATCATCGCAGGTCCTGTAAGCACAGAGTGTGTGCAGCTCTGTCGGCTCCCGTGGAGGGGGGAGGAGGGAGACCTCCGGTGCTGCAGCCTGCAGGAGCCTGAAAATGACCCCCCAGCTGCCCCCTGGATATGGCTCTGGCTGTGGGGGCAGTGCTCAGGGGCCCCTGAGGCTAGGGTCACACTTGCATTGTGACCCTAGCCTTATGCAAGTATTGTATGTTGCAACGCTGCTATGCTGGAGGCAGCCCATAGAAACCCGACGTTTACCTTGACAACCACTGGTTGTCAATGTAAACTGCGGGTTTCTATGGGCTCAGTTGCTGGCAGCGCATAGCGTTAAACGCTCTGCGCTGCAGCAGACAATACTTGCGTCAGGCTAGGGTCACAACACAAGTGTGACCCTAGCCCTCAGGGGCCCGGTGGGCCCCCTCCAAGCCGTCGGGCCCCGGCACTTGCCCGGGTACGCCGGGTGCTGACGCCGGCCCTGCCAGGTCCTGTTCCAGACCCTGTGCCATGCATGCAGGCTGGGCCATTCAGCAATTTTTGGTCTGGGACAATTGATGCCATTTGGCTGTGGTCTGACGCTTTGGGAAGAGTGAGAACTCTTGTTGGGGTCCCCTTGCTGTGTGGTACATGATTTGAGCAGGGCGTGACATGCCTATACCTGTGTCTCATCCTTCTTTTACTCCTGCACCTCTTTTTAACTAATGTAAAAAACTACTGCTATTTTTCCCTATAATTCATCCATTTGTCAATTCAAAGTCAGTTTCACCTCTGAAATTTTAGGTGAATGTTAACCATCTACTATTTTGAAGTGCTTTGGAAGAATATGCAGGCTGGCACAGACCGTGTCTCGTGCACCTATGCTATGCCATGAGACTATGTGTACTGTGGGTAGATTGTTGTCACTTTTCCTGGTGTTTGTTGTCTATTCTGAGTAGTTTGGCAGCTTTTGGACACCTTTGAAGGTGTTCTCTATGTGTGTGCTGTAGCATGCCATTGATTCCAATGCAGTTCGATGGTGTTCGTCGAACATTCGACGAACAATTCGTCGAACACACCCCAATTCGGCGAATCAAATTGAATTTGAACACTTAGGTGTTGGCTCATCACTAGCTTACACAAGACATATTGACGTAGAGCATGACAAAAAGATTGTAAAAATAAGCGCCCAAGAATTAATTAATTCTCAAGACATACATTAATAAGTAACAATAATTATATTGGTTTTTTTTTTCATAATTGTGATTGCGTTTGAGATCACTTGCCTTTCCTCCTGGTTCTGTTAATACCTGTTCTACTTACCATTTACCATGGACCTGAAGGTAACATAGTCACTGTAAGCAATGCTTCTGTTTCTTTTCACTTTCACCCCTACATTACTTCACTTCCTACCAACCCTCCTAATCCCTCCACCTAGCAATGATCTGGTTATCAGTACCTATATCCTTCCCATCCATCTCACCTCTTCCTTATAACTGTTCTTCCACATAATACCCTTTGTCTCCAGACAAACATGGAGACATGCCCTCTCCTGCTGCCATATACTAAAGGGGGTGTCACACGCGTCAATGTCGTCAGCGAGATGATCGCTCCTCACCATATCCCCACAGTCATTTCTAACCCCATCCAAGATCTGTCCTAACTTTTTACAACCCCACTAACTTCATACCCATTCACCCAGCCACAACTACCCCAGTTCAACTAACCTAACCCAGTTCACCTAAATGACCTTTTCATCACTAACAAACTCTCCTTCCTTGGTATCACCGAAACCTGGCTCACTCCCTCTGACACAGCCTCTCCATCTGCACTTTCCAATGGTGGATTCCATCTTTCACACACCCGCAGCCTCAGCAACAAGCATGGTGGAGGTCGATAGGAGGTGAGGTGGTATGACATAAGCAGCCCAAAGGAGACAATCTGTGGTTAATGGGCCAAGACAGTGTGCACCTGAACAATATCAGGGTACACATTTTCCTGTTGGGCATTCAGGATGGGGTCAAGCAAGTGCTACTTTTGCTTAATGGTGGGCAGGGCATGGGGTAAGCTTACACTAGCCCCTTCATGGTGATATAAACAAAAGAGATGTTGGAGATTATGGAACCGAGGACGGACTTGTCCTCCGGGAGTCCAGCGGTGCATAGCGTCTCGGGTTCCGGATGTAAGAAAAACTTTATGATATTTTAAAAATTTGACAGTTGATTATAAGAATTATAAGAGTTTAATAAAAGCTGTGGCCGACCCCGTTCACTAAAAGAGAGTTATGTGTTGTGTGGTTATTTGACAGACAAAAAGGGAGCAAGTTGAGGGTTAGTGGGGGTGTTAAATATCTCCAATCTCATGAGGTGTTTAGGTACTGCTTCCAAAAGATATAACCAGGGTACAATACAGCCATCTGAATAAAGATTTATACATACAAAATGCAGATTTCCTCTGTAAGCGATCTCCCCATGAGATATACAAGGAGGCTCAGCTGTGATGTTTGTCTATTTTCAGTGAGAATATCCCAAGAGACCATTCAGGCAACCAGCTTTCTTGTGGGAAAATAAAAGGCCCTGAAGTAACGGTTTTATTTAGAGAAGATATAACACTTTTCAATTTCTTTCAGCATCATATTATTAGTAATCCTAAAATTAATATTTTAGGACTACTAATATGACACTGAAAGAAATTTCTCCTCTAGATTAATGAGGTCAAATGTTTTGCCAAAGGTAAAAATAAAATCAACCTTGTCAGGGGCGGACCTACCGTGGTGCAGCTGGTTCAGCTGCACCAGGGCCCCGATCGGCTAGGGGGCCCCTTAAGCCTGCAGGGGGGCCCCCAGCCGACCCCCGTAACCCGATGTCAGAGGAGAGGAGGGTCAGGCAAGGGAAGCTTCCTGCTTCCTTTGCCTGATCCCGCCCCGCCTCTCCTCTGCCGCCCCGACTCCCAGGAATGCATTTGGCGGCTCAGCGCAGGTAGGAGAGCCGCATCACCAATAACTATTCTCCCCCCAGCTCATAGCTGACGGCCGCCAGCAGCCCCCCCCCTGCTCCTCGCCGACGGCTGCCAGCACCTCCGGGCTCAAGGTCCGCCACTGAACCTTGTAACTACTTACTTCTAAAATATCCCATGTTGCTCATCAGAGGTTTGCGTATACAGTAAGTGTATATTAATAATATCAGTGAATTTTTTATATGGTTGAAACATATGTGCCTCTTTGTCTGATCTAAGTAATTTTTAAGCTACACATGATTTAGTATAGTATATTAAAGAATATTGATACTTTATCTGCATTTTAGACGTTTGAGCGTTTTCTTTTCTTATTTCTTGGTTATATACAGCAAGTATACGTGCCCACCATTAGTGATAAGCGAGTATGCCCAACTATAAAAGAGGATAGAAATCGCAATAGGGTCTTATCCAACAGTACAGTATGTGTTACACTTGCTGCTGCTCACCTGGGACAGTTGTGTAACCCACAACTGGTGTGAAGGCGTGAAGATGGATCCATACTCCACCCACTCAGGGCTGTCGAACCCAATGCAAGGAAGAAAAGACCGAGCTTCCTGAATCCATGCTGCTGATAAATGTGTTCGAAAAAACACGGTTTTCTGGGCAATGATGGTTTTAGTTCCTACGCGTTTCGGAGCCACCTCCAGGCTCCTGAGGTTGCGGTTAGGGAGATAGGTAACCTATGAGGCAGGTTGGTTGCCATACCCTAATGTGTATGGCAATGAAGCACAATCACCGTTCAGATTGTGGAAATGCACTCTGACTGCAACAGCCAATCACAGAGGCGCTCACACAGTGTGAGTGTCTGTGATTGGCTGGTTGCTGGTCAGTACAGTGAATATGCAAGTAGCCTAATGGACAGCCCAGGAAGTGATTCAGTGGGAGACTGAGATGACCAAGAATTGAATCAGCAGGAGTGCAGGAGACTGAGCTGACCCAGAAGCAGCAGCAGGAGTCTGTTAAGCCTGATCTACCTGTTCTTCTAATTATCTTCACTAGGGTCTGTCACTCAGAGCAGACAGCTGTATGGCAGAACAGTTTGCAGTCTACATTATGTCTGCCTACTGTTCCCATGCAGTTTAAGCACTTTTTCATCCATCTCTGCGTTTTTACAGCCCTCCCCAGATCTCATCGTTGGTCCAGCAGAAAAATCACCCGCGTTTCGGAATGAATACACGATTATTACAAAGTACTCGTTACGAATATAGCAATTACAAATATTTCAGTACTTGCTCATCACTACCCACGATTCTTAGACATTGTGCCCTGAATGCATCGTCCTTCCTCTTGCAGGGATGTTGCTGATCTCCATGGGTGAATGCAGCCGCCTGTACCCACAATTAGTGTTCTAAGTGCAGCGGCTTTTGGGGTGCATTCTCCCGCTGAGACCGCAACCGTCTCCTAATGAATACATTGACGTGCAGGGACTAGTAAAGCCATATATTAGTTTATCTAGTACAGTAGACAAGAGATTTCTACAGATCCCATCTACTGTGCTTGTACTGTACAACATAGCATTTTGGACGTAGCGAAAACCTCCAAACTGCTGCAAACACTGATCGTGGGCTTAAGAGAAGAATTAATCAAGACCGGCACATTGCATGGCAATCTTTATTGGGAGTGTGCTGGAGAAACATGTAGCAAATAAATTTGGAGGTGGGTGTCTTTGAATGAATTTGGCGCATCTTTCAGTTGTGTACTAGTGTAAGAAGTGTATTCTGGCAGTGTCCTTGAGTTCATTTATGCTATAATGTACCCCACTTTTGTGCAGTAAATTATAATGAATGTTAGATGCCCCCCTACTAAATTCTAGTAAATTTTTTAAAAAAATCGGCAATCTATATATGTAGAAGACGTAACATTTTTAAATAACTACATGTTGCACAAAAATCTGGCAACATTTTTAACAGTTTTATGCCAGATATCTGGTGCAAACTCTCACCATCCGGCCATTTTTCATTTTCATTTTTTCCTCCCCTTCTTGCAAATGCCATAACTTTTTATTTTTCTGTCAATATAGACTTATGAGGGCTTGATTTTTGTGGGACGTGTTGTACTTTCAGATGGAATCAATTATTTTACCATATAATTTACAGAAAAATGGGAGAAAAATTCCAAGTGCAGTTAAATTGCAAAAGAAGTGCAATTACATGTTTGTTTTGGGGGTAGGGGTGGGGTTAATTCACTATGTTTACTATATGGTAAAACTGATGTAATAGTATGATGTGTCAGGTCGGTGCAAGATCATATATACCAAACATGTATACTTTTACTGTTATCTTTGTGGTGAAAAAAATTCAGAAGCTTGAAAAAAAAGGAATGGCACTTTTTGCACCATGTTCTGCGACCCGTAGCATTCTCATTTTTCGGTATCTGGGGCTGTGTGATAGCTTATTTTATGCATCATGAGCTGTCGTTTCTAACGATACCATTTTTGGGTGGATGCGCTGTTTTGATCGCCCGTTATTGCATTTTATTATAATAACGTGGCGTCCAAAATAATGTAATTTTGGCGTTTGGACCTTTTTTCTGTTACGCAGTTTACAGATCTGATTAATATCTTGATAGATCAGGCATTTCTGAAAGCAGAAAATATGCATCTTTTTATTTATTAATACTTTTATTTTGAATGGGGCAAAAGGGCGTTGATTTGAACTTTTGTGGGGTTTTTTCATATCTTTAAAAACTTTATATTTTACTTATTTTACACTGCCCCCATAAGGGCGCCAGTGCTGCACAATCCGATCACTGCCATGTCCCGATGAGGTGCAGCACATTGGGGCATGGTACAAATGATCACTGTGTCTGGTTGACAGCACTTGCCAACAACTCACAGGAAGTGATCCTTGATAGAATCTGGGGTCACTGCAGGACCCAGGGCTATCAGGTGACGGCTGGAGATCCCGCGATCCTATCGCAGGATCTCCAATCTTGGCATGGAACGGTGTCATCCCCGCCACAGGGCCTTTGGATTGCGCTGTCAGTAAATGCCAGTGCGGTCCAAAGGGTTAATAGCAACGATCGGATCGCAGATCCAATTGGTGCTGTTATCCCCACATCTCAGCTGAGATGTCAGGTGAATGGTGTGAACTCTGGAGGTGAGCTCACATCAAAGTGCGGGAGCCAACCCATGATGTACATGTACATAATGGGTCATGAAGGGGTTAAAGGGAACATATCAGGTTATTTATGTGTTGCCCCAGGGTGTGGGGTACTCGGGTATCAGGCGGCAGAAGGGGTTAACTGTGTCACGGGGAATGGCGGCCGCGCCTGATCCCATATCCCGGGGGACGGTTCTCTTGAAAAGGGGGATTATGTACAAGGGATTATTTACAAAGTTAGTTTGTTGTGACACCACCTGCAGTGTCTGGTGAGTAGCACCAGCGCCGCCACAGTCCTCTGGAGGTCAGTGGGATTGCGGCTGAGATGTTGTAGTCCTCCGCAGGCAGGACTGGGACCTCCGGGGCAGCAATACTGTGAAGGAATAATTTCATAGAAAGAAGATGCAGCAGAATCGAAGTCACTTCACTCCGGGTACTTTACTGGAACTTTAGCAGCAATGGTTACAGTTCAGTGCAGTAAGAGGTTAAACAGCAAGTAGCTAACGGGTGGATGCAAGCGGATCTCAGGTAGCCAGATGGAACTCTCAGCGTGTGCCTTTTCTCTTTCAATTCTTCCCTGCTTCCCAGTAGTTGTGTGAAGTCTGACCCCATACAGTGGATCAGGCCTCCTGCTGTCTCTCACTCTCCTCGCTCCCGTCGGGTTACCTTCTGCAGGCCAACCGCTGAACCATCAAGCGGCGCCTGGTACCCTCTTCTGGTTGGTTGGAGTCTGAGCGGTATATATATATACCCTCAGATTGCCAGATTTTCTGTGGTCCTTGGAGGGTCCCACAGGTGCGGGTTCCGGTGCTCGGTAAGCTGCCAGGGTTGGACTCTCTGAAGTCCCTCTCTTCCCCCAGGCTGGCTATCTGCGCCTGGGATCTGCCTTTAGCCTTTCCCGGGTCTCTCAGCCGAGAAACCCTCCTTGCTCCCTCACTGCCTGGCTGCTAGCTCGCTCTGGCTCTCTAGTTCCCCCTGGAGGTGACTATATCCCCTCCCGGGTTCCCTCACACTGTGTGATCTAGTGTGGGGGTGCTTGTGTGTAGGTTCCACCCATCAGCCTGAAATCTACTTGCAGCTGGGACATCTGCACCGCTTTTATGGGTGCAGTACCCCTCTGTGACGCCTGCTTTGCGGGGCGCCACATTTATGCCCCAAACCTATCCCTACCTGTCCCTGCAGCTTCCTATTACATCTCTAATCATCCCTGTCTGAACTAAATGTGAAGTATAAATATGGGAAAAACGCTCTTTATAACTTACATTTTCCCTCATTGTGAGGGTGTTCCTAGATGTGTGGGCGACTGGTGAGCAGTCTCTCCAGGTCCATTCTTCCCCCTCAATGTGTGGTATCACACCCCAGTGAGAGTGATAATTAATTCAGAAGCGCGGTCCCAATTTCAATGGGCTGTTCCTTCCGGGTATGATGCCACTGTGCATCATTTCTGGTCCTGCGCATTGTGGGGGATAATTGGGTGTAAAGGCCGGCTTCGGAATGTGCACTGTGCATGCTTCGGAGCCAGCTATTATAACCAATACACCCACAAACTGCACAGGACCACGCTTCTGAATTGTCACTCCCACCAGGGGAAAAATGGACCCAAAGATATTGCCCAGTGGTAGACCACACGGATTGAGGTAGCTAGGTGCCAGCACCATTACCTGGCTACCCTCATCCACAAATGCCAATACAGTGAAAGCAATGATAAAAGAGGGAGGGCTCCTCTACCCCTTCCATCATTCTCCCGCTATGCCTGCACTCTGACAACTCAGAACAGCTGGGTATGATGACGTCAACACTTCGCACCGCTGTGCTGACATGTGCAAGATGCAGTGGGGCAGAGCGAAGCAGAGGGGGCTGAGGAGAGGTAATTATTTATTTAATCAGCAAGTACACAGTGGCCTAAGGACTATGGGGTTGCATTATACTATATAGAGTAATATGAGGGTGCACTATACTATTAGAGGAATATGTGGGTGTATTATATTATATTGAGAACTATGGGGAACATTATGCTATATGGAAGAATATGGGGGTGTATTATATTATATGCAGGACTTTGTGGGTGCATTCATACTATATGTAGAACTATGGGATGCATTATACTATATGGCGGAATATGGGAGTGCATTATTCTATATGGATGAATAAAGGGGTGCATTATACTATAAGTAGAACTAGGGGGGAGCATGATAATATATAGAGGAATATGGAGGTGCATTATACTATATGGAGGATGGGCCACAACGTCTTTCGGCAGTATACTCCACCTTCATCAGGTATACACCTGATGAAGGCGGAATATACTGCTGAAACACGTTGTGAGGAGGCTGACCACAAGTAAAGTAACATTTCTACCCATAACAATTGTCTACTACTTTCTGAGCGCCCATTTAGCCACTGTATTGTCTATTCACTGTGCTCTTTTACGCCCTCCGGGCGAGCGATCAGGTGCAGGATAGATTTAGCAGACAGACAACCATCTTGGCAGCACCTGCAATACAAGAAATACAAGAAAACACAGAGGACCTGCGGTGACATCAGCCCCCTGTGATGACCCACATGACTAGCTTAATCTCCGAACCCGGAAGCGGCGACTGCGAATGGTGCATGTCAAGCACCACAGGCTCTTTCTCCGTGGTTATGCCGGCAACATAACCTCATCAGGTTAGTGTAATCTACCCACGCTTTCCTCCACTTGACCACCGGATATCATTCCAGGAGCGCCCCTCTTTCTCCTTATTTTGTCACAAATGGATAATTGACCTGAACAGCTCAGCCGGGATAGAGACAACTGGCAGATAGGGGGACAGGTAGGACAGGTACAGTTGGGGTAGACGGATGAGATGAGTTCCTGGAGAAACAGTATAGTGGGATCACTGGAGCTTGCATTAACATAAGCAAGGCTTAATTAGGCAGCAGCTGAAAAGTCTCTGAGATTGCTGTGCTTCCAATCTCTATGGTACAGGATAACTAGCTGACTAAGGTTACAGACCTAGCGCTTGCCTTCACACTTATTTAGGTAGGGAAGACTAAACTAAAGGTGTATTTTCTTAAAACTATTTATTACAAATATCAAAAAACGTGGTTTAAAAAGTGTGTACATAAAAGCATATTAGATTCTGAATATAAAATCTGTAATAGCAGCTTCTGTTCAAATTTGCTGTGTGGCGTCCTGGCAGTATACAATGCATTCTCCTAGTGCTTCTGAACAGTTGATGCCATAGACGGTTGTCGCTTGTTCCACTGCAATCTGAACGAACTCCTCATTCGCTGTGGAAAATAGAGGACCTGTGTTACTAGACTGTACCGGTCCATCCAACTAAAACTAGTACTAATTGCAGTGTTGCTCTCACCGGTTATTGTGCTGTATGATATATGTCTTCCAGCTTGTTTGTTCCTCCTTCCTGATTCCCTTCTTCCATGGTGATATGATTCCCTCTATATAACGGTGGTATATAGTCTGAGGGGTCGCATAAACAAAATTACTAGATATCTCCCATTTATTAGTACTCTTGCTTAAAGAAAAAAAAAATGCTCACCCAATAAACTTCTATGGTGGGTAGGTCTTCCTACTGGTTACTTAAAATTAGTGTGCGTTCTTCCTGCTAAAGACATGGAAATGTGTAAAGTAGTGAATAGCTTAGATAATATAATTTTTCCTATGGGCGCACAGTGTTTGCTATTACCTTACTTCTTGTGAGTATGTTGGAGGTCTTGCTTCGGCTGTGCTATGTCAGCAGTAGTAACTTGTATTCGTTGGTGGTAGTGGGTGCTCGCATCTGTCATGGGGCGGTCTCCCAAGCTGTCTGGTCTGTTGTGTCGGCTCCTCTGCACCACAGCACGGGCAAGCACATCTGCAGCCGACAGCGTGCACCCGGCTTCCTGATAGCTGATGTCACAGGTAAACATCCTTACTTTTTAGGGTAATGGCGGCCTCGGGCTATGGATTCCTCCGCGGTGCAGAGCATTGTCTAGATGCTTCTTCATGCAGGAGCTTCTGGCCAATCAGCACTTGAGCCGCTGAGCCAATCAGCGCTCGAGATGCTGGGGAGCTGCTGGCCAATCAGAAGCTCCTGCCGGCAGCGGTGACGTCAGGCCGGGGCGACAGGCGCACAAGATTAAGCCTATGCCCTCGGAGTTACCTGCGGCACCTGAGGGCAGAGGGGAGCCCACGGTGGACAGCGGACCTGCGGCTGCACATGAGGGCAGAGGGGAGCCCACGGAGGACAGCGGGGCCAGCAGGACAGCGGGGACACAGGTAAAACATGCAATGGGCAAAAATGGCACTTTAGCGGTACCCTGTCTTATATTCCCCGAAAATAAGTCACCCTGTCTTATAATCGGGGTGTGACTTATATTGGAAAATTCTGCGCCAGCCCTGCCCTGACTTATATTCGGGGGTGACTTATTTTCGAGGAAACACGGTACCACCGTTATATAGAGGGAATCATATCACCAGGGAAGAAGGGAATCAGGAAGGAGGAACAAACAAGCTGTAAGACATATATCATACAGCACAATAACCGGTGAGAGCAACACTGCAATTAGTACTAGTTTTAGTTAGGTGGACCGGTACAGTCTAGTAACACAGGTGCTCTATTTTCCACAGCAAATGAGGAGTTTGTTCAGATTGCAGTGGAACTAGCGACAATCGTCTATGGCATCAACTGTTCAGAAGCACTAGGAGAAGGCACTGTATACTGCCAGGACGCCACGCAGCAAATTTGAACACAAGCTGCTATTACAGATTTTATATTCAGAATCTAATATGCTTTTATGTACACACTTTTTAAACCACGTTTTTTGATATTTGTACTAAATAGTTTTAAGAAAATTCACCTTTAGTTTAGAGTCTTCCCTACCTAAATAAGTGTGAAGACAAGCGCTAGGTCTGTAACCTTAGTCAGCTAGTTCCTAGAGAAAGCTGGCAGAAAGGCAACTGAGTTGCAGATGAAGACTGGTCACAGAATGGCAGAGATAGCTGGTGATTTTAAGCTCTGATGGATTTTAAGTATTGAAATCGTCAAACAAATTTTCTAAGTGAATATATTTCTAAAGGTGCTATTGCCATGAATTTCTCTCAACTGGACAGTAAAGGCCCCCCGTCACACATGTCAATGTCGCCAGCAATCTGATCGCTGGCGACATTGACGGCTGATCGCTGGTGAGCTGTCACACAGGCAGACTCACCAGCGATCAGTACCAGCGAGAACACTGGTATCCATGTAAACAAGTGGGTAACTAAGCACCACGCGGGGCTTAGTTACCCGCTGTTTACCATGGATACCAGCTCCCAGTGAGAACACTGGTATCCATGTAAACAAGCGGGTAACTAAGCGCCGCGCGGTGCTTAGTTACCCGCTGTTTACCATGGATACCAGCTCCCAGCGCTTGCTGAGAGGCGCTGGGAGCTGGCTGATCGCGCGTCTCCCGGTGTCACACGCAGCGATGCTGCGTGTCCACCGGGCAGCCATCGCCAGATTTTCGAACCTGTCTGAAAACCTGGCGACCATCAACCAGCAATTTTAGTTGATTCACCATGTCACACGTGTTAATATCGCTGCAACGTCACGTGCAGCAGCAACATTGACAGCGATATTGACGCGTGTGACAGCCCCTTAACAAAATATCCAATCCACACAGATAAATAAATCAAATTATAGTTGTCCATAAATTTTATGATAATGAGAAAAGACAAAGGCTTATTGAAATGCATTTAAAACTACATACAAAAGCCTTTGTTGATGACTGCTTCAAGAAATTTCCTGTATGGAGAAACTGGTGGCATGCATTGCTTAGGTGTGATATTCTTCCACACACTCTTCAAATCCTGAAGGTTCCATCGGTCCAACTTTGAACTCTGAGCTTCAGTTTCTCCATAAATTTTCTATTGGATTCAAGTCAAGTGATAGGCTGGGCCATTGTAGCAGAATTATTTTCTTTCCTTGATACCAACTAAGGCCCCTTTCACACTAGCGTTTCTGTCCGGATCCGGCAGATCTGGACAGAAAACTCATCTGCCGCATTTTCCGCCTAACGGTGGCACTTGCGGTACACTTGCGGCAAGCCCCATGCATTCTCTATGGGGCTTGTGGCAAGTGCAGTATTGCTGCGATCCGGTACTTGCGGCAGTTGCGGCCGCGAAAAAAACCATGGTCAGCTGCATTTTTTTTTGTGGCCGCAACTGCTGCAAGTGCCGGATCGCAGCAATACCGCACTTGCCACAAGCCCCATAGAGAATGCATGGGGCTTGCTGCAAGTGTACTGCAAATGCAGCCGTAAGGCGGCAGATGCAGTTTTTTGTCCAGATCTGCCATATCCGGACAGAAATTCTAGTGTGAAAGGGGCTACGACTGGTTTCTCACTGCAGTTTTTTCCCTGATCAGGTTCCATCCAGTTTGTGTGCCAAAACCAGGAGTGTCTCCAAAACTCAGAACAGGTGTCAATCTTTCAATTATAGTTTTTCTCTGCAAGTTCCTCTCCTGGTTTTGGCACACAAACCGGATGGAACTTGATCAGGTAAAAAACTGCAGTGTGAAATCAGCCTGAGAGTCTTTTTGGCTGTATGTGTTTGATCATTGTCTTCTGACTCCTGAAATAGATATCCGACAAAACCGCCATCAGCACATAGTACAGTACTTCAATTGTAATTTCAGGTCAACCCCATATACATATGTGTATTGCATGATCCTACAACTTCCAGTATGTCTTTAATAACAGTAAGAAACTACTGGAAGTTGTTGTTACCAGTCACCATCAGATCATACAGGAACCACAGTACTGATGAGAATTAGTATCACAAATAATCATTTACATCCTGGCATCTTATAGATGCCCTTGTCTCTGATTGGGTCATCTTTTCCTTTTCTTCATCTTGTCCAGATGCTATTATGACTTTTCATGTCTCTGCAAACTATAAAGAGTGTCATTATAATGTCCCTAAATAAAAATATCTGCCCTACACTGCGCTCGTGAACAAATTGCTCTTTACTGTTTTCCATGTACAAAATGATGCACACACAGTGCCTCCACATGCTCTCCACACTGTGTTCCCCACATACTGTTCAGACTTTATACTGTACCTTCTCATCACACTCCCCCTCTTCGCCATACCGTCCTATCCTTGCTGTGGCCTCACACTATCGACCCATGTAGCCACCTTTACATACCGCTCCCCCACACACACTACCAAGTCATGTCTAGATCCATCCTGCCATACCCCCACACTACCCAGACTCTATTATGTTTCACCTCACATTTTTCTCATCCCATACTCTCTCCTCACTACCTCCGTGTACTCATCACCCCCTTACTACAGTATATCCGCACCCATCCCCCACTCTCCTCATACTTTATCCGCACCCATTCCCCTCAACCCACACACTGTGTCCACATTTATCTTCCCCCCCACTCCTCATACTGTATCCACACTCATCCTCCCTTCACTCCCAATACAGTGCTCGCTCTAGGGCTGTGGTGTTGGTAAGACAAACTTCTGACTCCTCAATTTCCTTTAATCGGACTCCGACTCCCTCATACATGGCTCATGTTTAGGTGTTAAACTTATTGTAGTACAATGGTAACATCAGGCTTTAATCATTATTATGATACAATAATCAAGATATTTCGATAGAACATAATAATTCATAATAATATTCAGCACATAATGCATTGAACTAGCAGTAAATAAGAAAAAAATGCGGCACTCACCGAGCAGGGCTTATTTCTTTTTTATTTCAGAGTCCTCTGTACATAGATTCTCTGCGATGGGGGAGGGAGTGAGGAGACACACAGGTGACGGATTCCGTTTCGGAGCACCTGCCCCTTCTACGGACAAGGTCCGTACAAGGGGCAGGTGCTCCGAAACGGAATCCGTCACCTGTGTGTCTCCTCACTCCCTCCCCCATCGCAGAGAATCTATGTACAGAGGACTCTGAAATAAAAAAGAAATAAGCCCTGCTCGGTGAGTGCCGCATTTTTTTCTTATTTACTGCTATTGCTGTCTAATAAGCGTGCACCCGGGCACATGAACCTGCTTTACTCGCACCCTTACATGTGCAAGTAGCACCGGTCCCTGTAACACAGCAGTGCCCAGTATATATCTGCAAAACTTTTTAATGCATTGAACTACTGTAGCCAATTCATTATATATTTTAGGAGTCAGAGTTGGTTAATTTCATACCGACTCCATCAAAATGGGCTTTGACTCCGATTCTGACCCCCCAGCCCTGGTCCACACCCATTATTATTATTACTATTATTTATTGAGCACCATTGATTCCATGCTGCTGTACATGAGAAGGGGTTACATACAAACAAGTTAAGAATACAACGAGCAAACTAACAGTGATGGACTGGTACAGAGGGGAGAGAGTACCCTGCTCTTGTGGGCTTACATTCTACATGGCAGTGGGGAGAGAGACAGTAGGCTGGGTCTGCTCTGGTGGTGGTGGAGCACCGGGTCCAATGGTGGTGGAGCGCTGGGTCCAATGGTGGTGGAGCGCTGGATCCAATGGTGGTGGAGCACTGGGTTCAATGGTGGTGAAGCGCCGGGACCAATGGTAGTGGAGTGCCGGGACCAATGATGGTGGAGTGGCACCGTTGTCATTGGAGGTTGTAAGCTGTTCTGGAGAGATGTGTTTTTCAGGCTCCGCTTGAAGGTTCCGAGTGTAGGGGACAGTCTGATCTTTTGGGTTGCAGAGTTCCAGAGGATGGGGAGACTCAGGTGAAGTCTTGCAGGCTTGTAGACGAAGAACATACAAGTGTGTAGGAAAGGAGGAGGTCTTGGGAGGATCGAAGATTACAAGTTGGATGATAGCGGGAGATTAGTTCAGAGATATATGGGGGCAGGGGCGTAACTAGAACTGGCAGGGCCCCATAGCAAACTTTTGAACGGGGCCCCCTCCAAGACACGCCCCCAATGACACTCCCCCTTCAAGACACACCCCCTTACCGAATCGGTGTTAACAGTCTGACGCCACCCAGTTTACCGTATATACTCGAGTATAAGCCGACCCGTGTATAAGCCGACCCCCCTACTTTTGCCCCCAAAATCTGGGAAAATCTATTGACTCGTGTATAAGCCGAGGGTGGACCCCAGCACAGGTATACAGGCCCCCCCAGTGGTATACAGGCCTCCCCAGTGGTAGTATACAGCAGCCTCCCCAGTGGTAGTATACAGCAGCCTCCCCAGTGGTATATACAGGCCCCAGCAGTATATACAGCAGCCCCAGTGGTATACAGCAGCCTCCCCAGTGGTATATACAGCAGCCCCAGTGGTATACAGCAGCCTCCCCAGTGGTATATACAGGCCCCAGCAGTATATACAGCAGCCCCAGTGGTATACAGCAGCCTCCCCAGTGGTATATACAGGCCCCAGCAGTATATACAGCAGCCCCAGTGGTATACAGCAGCCTCCCCAGTGGTATATACAGGCCCCAGCAGTATATACAGCAGCCCCAGTAGTATATACAGGCCCCAGTGGTGGTATATACAGGCTATACAGCTCCCAGCACAGGGTATACAGCTCCCAGAGTCCCAGCACAGGGTATACAGAGTCCCAGCACAGGGTATACAGCTCCCAGCACAGGGTATACAGCTCCCAGAGTCCCGGCACACACAGGGTATACAGCTCCCAGAGTCCCGGCGTGCACACAGGTATACAGCTCCCAGAGTCCCGGCGTGCACACAGGGTATACAGCTCCCAGAGTCCCGGCACACACAGGGTATACAGCTCCCAGAGTCCCGGCGTGCACACAGGATATACAGCTCCCAGAGTCCCGGCGCGCACACAGGGTATACAGCTCCCAGAGTCCCGGCGTGCACACAGGGTATATACAGCTCCCAGAGTCCCGGCGTGCACACAGGGAATACAGCTCCCAGAGTCCCGGCGTGCACACAGGGTATATACAGCTCCCAGAGTCCCGGCGCGCACACAGGGTATACAGCTCCCAGAGTCCCGGCGCGCACACACAGGGTATATACAGGCCCCCCTCAGTGTCCCAGCACACACACAGGGTATATACAGGCCCCCCCCCTCACAGTGTCCCAGCAGCACACACAGGGTATATACAGGCCCCCCCTCACAGTGTCCCAGCAGCACACACAGGGTATATACAGGCCCCCCCCTCACAGTGTCCCTGGCAGCAGCACACACACAGGGTATATACAGGCCCCCTCAAAGTGTCCCAGCAGCACACACAGACACAGGGTATATACAGGCCCCCCCTCAGTGTCCCTGGCAGCAGCACACACACAGGGTATATACAGGCCCCCTCACAGTGTCCCAGCAGCACACACAGACACAGGGTATATACAGGCCCCCCCCCCACAGTGTCCCTGGCAGCAGCACACACACAGGGTATATACAGGCCCCCTCACAGTGTCCCAGCAGCACACACAGACACAGGGTATATACAGGCCCCCCCCTCAGTGTCCCTGGCAGCAGCACACACACAGGGTATATACAGGCCCCCCCATGCTGCCGGCTGCTCACTGTCAATAAATATTGTTATTAGCGGCGCCTCTCACCTCCGGGCTCAGTGCAGCAGCAGCTCCTGCTCCTTCTAATCCTGCTTGTTGTCTGCTCTGTGCTGTAAGTGACCGGTCACTCGGTCAGTAAGTTAGGACAAGTCAAGGAAGGACTCACTCGGAGCGAGGTCACAGGCCGGCCAGGGGGCGGAGGTCTGCAGAGAACACATAGCGTCAGGCAGGCAGGCAGCAGGCTACAGACTGGCGGCGGCAGCCCCTTGATCTTTGTGTGCGGCGCCTGCGGCCGCTTTGAATAGGAGTGGCTGAGGCATCCACCTCGCCAGGGGGGGCCCGTCGGGCGCGGCCGCCCCCGGCCGGGCCCCCACCCCCACATTTGACGGCCACACACAATGACAACAGGTATCGCAGGCGCAGCTGCCGGTATAGCAGCGGCTGCGTAGCGGCGCTGGGTCCGGGCAGGGCCGGCTCCAGGTTTCTGTGGGCCCCGGGCGAAAAGGTCTCAGTGGGCCCCCTTTAAGTACATATCGCGGACTATATATATATATATATATATATATATATATATATATATATATATATATATATAATATATATTGCCGCACACTTACCGCAAGCCCCATAGACAATGCATGGGGCTTGCCGCCAACGTGCAGCAAGTGCAGCCGCTAGGCGGAAATGACGCAACTGCCACATTTTTTAAAAAACTCCTATGTGAAGGCAGCCTTACAGGAACAGTGACTGCTGAAACCAGCACGAGCTGTTTCTGACAGTGAGTATATTACACATTGTTAGGAGCGGGCTAAAATGCGATTGCGTTCCCTTGTGCTTTTTAAAAATACCCTTCAAATGCAAAATGTTGCATTTTTGTGCGTCTGAGGATGCTTGGTATATACACAACCATCCTGAAGCGCACAAATAATGCAAGCAGCTCAATGGAGCCGCACTGCCATATGGTGGCACCGCAGCCAAGCGGAGTGTCTGGCCGTCCAGATCTCTCTTTCTCCTCACCTTTCTTCTTGCCGCTCCGGTCTCCTCCGGTCGCTCTGCACATATCAGCACAGTGATGACATCGTGCCCCTCCATGCTGAGCTGCAGAATGCAGACAGCGGCAGAAGAGACTCTGGAGAAGAATGCTGCTGGCAAAGGTGGCTGGGACTATAGGAGCGGAATCCGCGGGGGGCTACCACTGGTACACATACCTCGTACACACGCGGCTCTGCTCCGTACACCTCATACACACACGGCTCTGCTCCGTACACCTCGTACGCACACGGCTCTGCTCCGTACACCTCGTACGCATGCGGCTCTGCTCCGTACACCCCGTACACACCAGGCTCTGCTCCGTACACCTCGTACACACCCGGCTCTGCTCCGTACACCTCGTACACACCCGGCTCTGCTCCGTACACCTCATACACACACGGCTCTGCTCCGTACACCTCGTACGCACACGGCTCTGCTCCGTACACCTCGTACGCACGCGGCTCTGCTCCGTACACCTCGTACACACATGGCTCTGCTCCGTACACCTCATACACACACGGCTCTGCTCCGTACACCTCGTACGCACACGGCTCTGCTCCGTACACCTCGTACGCACACGGCTCTGCTCCGTACACCTCGTACGCACTTGGCTCTGCTCCGTACACCTCGTACACACTTGGCTCTGCTCCGTACACCTCGTACACACATGGCTCTGCTCTGTACACCTCGTACACACATGGCTCTGCTCCGTACACCTCGTATGCACACGGCTCTGCTCCGTACACCTCGTACACACTTGGCTCTGCTCCGTACACCTCGTACACACATGGCTCTGCTCCGTACACCTCGTACACACATGGCTCTGCTCCGTACACCTCGTACACACATGGCTCTGCTCCGTACACCTCGTACACACTCGGCTCTGCTCCGTACACCTCGTACGCACTCGGCTCTGCTCCGTACACCTCGTACGCACACGGCTCTGCTCCGTACACCTCATACACACACGGCTCTGCTCCGTACACCTCGTACGCACACGGCTCTGCTCCGTACACCTCGTACGCACGCGGCTCTGCTCCGTACACCCCGTACACACCCGGCTCTGCTCCGTACACCTCGTACACACCCGGCTCTGCTCCGTACACCTCGTACACACCCGGCTCTGCTCCGTACACCTCATACGCACACGGCTCTGCTCCGTACACCTCGTACGCACGCGGCTCTGCTCCGTACACCTCGTACGCACGCGGCTCTGCTCCGTACACCTCGTACACACATGGCTCTGCTCCGTACACCTCATACACACACGGCTCTGCTCCGTACACCTCGTACGCACACGGCTCTGCTCCGTACACCTCGTACGCACACGGCTCTGCTCCGTACACCTCGTACGCACTTGGCTCTGCTCCGTACACCTCGTACACACTTGGCTCTGCTCCGTACACCTCGTACACACATGGCTCTGCTCTGTACACCTCGTACACACATGGCTCTGCTCCGTACACCTCGTATGCACACGGCTCTGCTCCGTACACCTCGTACACACTTGGCTCTGCTCCGTACACCTCGTACACACATGGCTCTGCTCCGTACACCTCGTACACACATGGCTCTGCTCCGTACACCTCGTACACACATGGCTCTGCTCCGTACACCTCGTACACACATGGCTCTGCTCCGTACACCTCGTACACACTCGGCTCTGCTCCGTACACCTCGTACACACATGGCTCTGCTCCGTACACCTCGTACACACATGGCTCTGCTCCGTACACCTCGTACACACATGGCTCTGCTCCGTACACCTCGTACACACTCTGCTCCGCTCCGTACACCTCGTACACGCTCGGCTCCGCTCCGTACACCTCGTACACACTCGGCTCTGCTCCGTGCACCTCGTACACACATGGCTCTGCTCCGTACACCTCGTACACACTCGGCTCCGCTCTGTACACCTAGTACCCACTCGGCTCCGCTCCATACACCTCGTACACACACGGCTCCGCTCCGTACACCTCGTACACACTCGCCTCTGCTACATTCACACTGTAAATCCCTCCTGACCCCACACATAACCTTCACCTAATTGCCATACACCTAGTACACACTCACCTCTGCTACATTCACACTGTAAATCCCTCCTGACCACACACAAACTTCACCTTATTTGAGCATCATTCATGGTGGCCAGAACAGTCCTGGATACACTGAGGAGCTGATCATGAGACCCCTGACTCCTCCCCATCCATTGACATCATCACAGGTCCTGTAAGCACAGTGTGTGTGTGCAGCTCTGTCGGCTCCCGTGGAGGGGGGAGGAGGGAGACCTCCGGTGCTGCAGGCAGCAGGAGCCTGAAAATGACCCCCCAGCTGCCCCCTGGATATGGCTCTGGCCTCTGGCTGTGGGGGCAGTGCTCAGGGGCCCCTGAGGCTAGGGTCACACTTGCATTGTGACCCTAGCCTTATGCAAGTATTGTATGTTGCAGCGCATAGCGCTGGAGGCAGCCCATAGAAACCTGACGTTTACCATGACAACCATTGGTTGTCAATGTAAACGTCGGGTTTCTATGGGCTCAGTTGCTGGCAGCGCACAGCGTTCAACGCTCTGCGCTGCAGCAGACAATACTTGCGTCAGGCTAGGGTCACAACACAAGTGTGACCCTAGCCCTCAGGGGCCCGGTGGGCCCCCTCCAAGCAGTCGGGCCCGGGTGCTGACGCTGGCCCTGGGTCCGGGCCCCCCACAAGCGCCGGGCCCCAAAGCGACTGCTACGGCTGCTATGCCGGTAGTTACGCCACTGTATGGGGGCACAGATTGTGGATGGCTTTGTAAGTCAATGTTAGGAGTTTGAATTAAATGCGCTGATGAATTGGGAGCCAGTGGAGGGATTTGCAGAGCGGAGAAGTGGAGGAATAGCGAGAAGAGAGGTGGATTAGTCAGGCAGCAGAGTTAAGCACAGATTGGAGAGGTGCAAGATTTTTGTCAGGGAGGCCACAGAGGAGGAGGTTGCAGTAGGCAAGACGGGAGATGATGAGGGCATGCACTAGTAGTTTAGTAGATTGAGGGTTGAGGAAGGGACGGATTCTGGAAATATTTTTGAGTTGGAGGTGGCAGGAGGTGGCAAGAGCTTGGATATGCGGCTTGAAGGACAGGGCAGAGTCAAGGGTTACTCTGAGGCAGCGGACTTCAGGTACAGGGCAAAGTGTGAAGTCATTTATTAGATAGGTCTGGTAAGGAAGGTGTGTGAGATAGAGGAAGGATGATAAGTTCGGTTTTGTCTACATTGAGTTTTAGGAAGGAACAGGAGAAGGAGGATATGGCTGATAGACACTCTGGGATTTTGGACAGCAGAGAGGTGACGTCAGGGTCAGAGAGGTAGATCTGAGTGTCGTCAGCGTACAGGTGGTACTGGAAGCCATGGGACTTTATGACTTGTCCCAGACTAAGAGTATAGATGGAAAAAAGGAGGGACCCCAGGAGAGACCCTTGAGGGACCCCAACAGAGAGGGGATCGGTTGAGGAGGTCATGTGGGAGTGGGAGAAACTAAATGTGCAGTTGGAAAGGTAAAAGGAGATCCAGGAGAGGGCAAGGTCAGTGATACCAATGGAAGAGAGGATCTAAAATAGGAGGCAGTAGTCGACTGTGTCAAATGCAGAGGACAGGTCAAGAAGGAAAAGGATGGAGAACTGTCTGTTAGCCTTGGCTGTAAGTCATTAGTAATTTTGGTCAGGGCAGTTTCAGTGGAGTGGTGGGACGGAAGCATGGGCGTACCCAGGATCAAAACTAGGGGGAGCAAGCCATGGTCGTTTGAAATGTCATATCCAGCCTGGTGCATTATGGGGGTTGATCACGTGTTCGGCCGGGCTCCGGAACATGCACAGTGTGCATATTGAAGCCGAGCCGAACACGTGATCAGCCCCCATAATGCACCGGGCCAGATATGAAGTTGCTCACCGAAAAATGATAATGTAAACCTAAATTTAATTATGTATATAGCCAAGGAATTACTCTTGAAATATAACTTTTAATAACGTTATTCTAAAATGGAAACTCTAGTTCCGATAAATGTGCAACTGACCTTCCTGAAGGGGAGAATAGGGGGGGGGCGCTCTACACCCTGGCCTCTCCCTACCTCACCCTACCTGACAATGGAGTTTTATACACATAAAAAAAACCGAAATGGTGTCCCCGTTCCTCGGCGGCTGGCCCTACTGACCCTTAGCTGATACCTAAAGGTCTGGGCCCATTAATGCATTGAATACCCCTCCAGCAAAACCCGATGTTATGTGTAAACACCAGAGGAATTAACAAAAAGGCTGTCCCCAGAGTCAAGGGTCAATCCCTGTAATTTAGTGGCTTTAGAAAAACGCCACTCCTGGGACATGTGTAAAGGTGTCTTAATGAGAAAAGCTTTTTTGGGGTGTAGAGGTGTCACGTTGTGCTCTGATTAAATGCCACCAAATCCTATACCAATATAAATATATCAACACTAAGTCTAACTAGTGTTAGGTACAAAATAAAAAAACCACAGCACACCCTCACCTCCACCCAAATTCTCACGCCACACTCATGGTACCATGTCCCAATAGGGATATTCACTAGTTAGACTTAGTACTGATATATTTATATTGGTATAGGATTTGGTGGCATTTAATCACAGCACAACGTGACACCTCTACACCCCAAAAAAGCTTTTCTCATTAAGACACCTTTACACATGTCCCAGGAGTGGCGTTTTTCTAAAGCCACTAAGTTACAGGGATTGACCCTTGACTCTGGGGACAGCCTTTTTGTTAATTCCTCTGGTGTTTACACATAACATCGGGTTTTGCTGGAGGGGTATTCAATGCATTAATGGGCCCACACCTTTAGGTATCAGCTAAGGGTCAGTAGGGCCAGCTGCCGAGGTAAGGGGACACCATTTCGGGGTTTTTTATGTGTATAAAACTCCGTTGTCAGGTAGGGTGAGGTAGGAAGAGGACAGGGTGTAGCGCGCCCCCCCTATTCTCCCCTTCAGGAAAGTCAGTTGCACATTTATCGGAACTATAGTTTCCATTTTAGAATAACGTTATTAAAAGTTATATTTTAAGAGTAATTCCTTGGCCAGATATGAAGTTCCGGCTGGCGCATCAGAGTTCCACAGGAGGCTGGAATTTCAAAAAGAGCTGACAGGTTCCCTTTAAAGGGAACCTGTCACCCTCTTTGGTAGTTCTAACCGCTGCCCACCACCTTATACATGATGTATTTGGGGCTCCTGTGACCACTCTATATGCCCAGCAGGCCCCCTGCATACCTCAAAAATGAACTTTTAATATCTCCCACGCGGTATGGAAATTAGCTGAAAATGGTCCAGGAGGATCTGCTCAATCTGGTCCTCGCTGCTCTGCTGGTTGAAATGCCTACCTCCTTCCTGTGAAAAGGCCACTCATCCTGTGTACGTCACATTACTCTCACGCCTGCACAGTGGCGCAGGATCTCCGTGCTCAATGCAAGCGCACCTGTGACCAAGGTTCGCGAGCACAAAACCTACAGCACAAAACTACATTACCAGACCCACCAGAGGTACTGGAATGCATCCATATACCCCACTTTAGTGCAGAAACACGATGTCAAAACTCTCAGTACAGAAATACATTACCAGAACCCTCATCAGTGCAGAAACACAGCATCAAAATCCTCCTCAGTACAGAAATACATCCATATAACCCCCATCAATACAGAAGCACTATGTCAAAACCGTCATCAATACATCACCAGACCCGCCAGAGGTACAGAAATACATAAATAGAACCTTCATCAGTAACACAATTCATCATTAGAACCACCATCAGTACTTGGTAAAACAATTGTAATGTTAGGTCAGACCCATACACATTTGTACTGCATGAACCTACAACTTCTACTACATCATTAGCAATGGTAAGGAGATACTGGGAGTTGTTGTTACCAGCTGTAAATAAACGTATACAGAAATCACAGTACTTATGAGAATTAGTCATTATCACAAATAATCATTTAATCCAGGTACCTTATAGATGACCTTGTCTCTGATCGGAGTCGTCTTTTTCTTTTCTTCATCTTGTCCAGGCACCTTGATGACTTTTCACATCCACAGTGCATCTCTGGAGACGTCCATCTTCTCCAGTCTTCTGCAGCACATCCTGGCATGATACCCTTAAAAATAGCAGAATTGTCAAAATTCTCCTAAGTAAAATTATCTGCCCTACACTGTGCCCCGGAATAAATAATTGCTCATCCTCACTGTTCCCTGCGCATAATATGATTTACACACTATCCCTCTCATGGCACATGCCCTCTACACTGCCCTCTCCTCCCTCCATACTGGGCCCCCTGGTCACACTGTCCTCTACACTGTATCCCTCTATACTGCCCATTGTTTATATTGTTCCATCTCATCAAACTCCCTATCCTCAACATACTGTCCCCACATGCATATACCCCCCTTTAGTGCAGAAACACGATGTCAAAACTCTCAGTACAGAAATACATTACCAGAACCCTCATCAGTGCAGAAATACAGCACAGCACAACACCCTCTCCATACAACCCCACAATACTCACACTCTATTCTGTGCCGCAGCCATCCCCCTCACTCCACATACTGTGTCTACACCGATCCCCCCCTCACTCCACATACTGTGTCTATACCTTTCCCCCCCTCACTCCACATACTGTGCCGCAGCCATCCCCCTCACTCCACATAGCAAATTTGGGGGGAAGAGAAACATGAAGGGCTGGGGACACTATCGGCAAGCAGCATGGACAGTGTCCCTGACAACAAGTGGGCCCACCTGGTCATCCAGGATCCTGACTCTTGCCCAGGTGCTGACAACAGCCCTGTGCTGACACACGCACACATACATAGACAAACATATACACAATATATACACAGCTATGTAAAAAATAATGTACAACAGGCATGATTATACCCAAACACAGACACACATATATACATACTCACATACACATATGTATGCACACATACATACTGTACGCACACACATACATATACACACACATATATACACACACATGTACACACACATGTATACACAGACACACACCTTTATATGCACATATACACACTGTACACACACACCCGCACACACATATATACACACACAGATATATACACACTGTAACACACACACATATATACACACACACAATTATATAAACATATACATACTGTACACACCCACACATATATATACACACACAAATACACACTGTACACACACACCCACACACATATATATACATATATACACAGACACACACATTTATATACACGTATACATACTGTACACACATATATATACATACATATATACACAGAGACACATTTATATACACACTGTACACACACACCCACACATATATAAATACACACATATACACACTGTAAACACACCCACACAATATATATACACACATACACATATATATATATATATATACACACACATAAACAATGTACACACACACACATGTAAACAGACACACACGCACATATATATATACATATACACACTGTACACACACACACATATACATATACACACAGACATATAAGCACAGACTTACACATATGCACACATACACACATATTATCAGTGTTTTGTTCTTTGTTTAGCAGTGATGATCCTCTCTGAGTCTGGAGGGAAGAAAAGTGCAGGGCGGATGTGTGACATCACAGGAGACCGCGGGATTATCTCCGAAGTGTGATGTGGCTGGGCACATGTAATGGAAAGCAGTGCTAGCCAGAGCAGCCCATCCCCCACTTTCCCTGCACTCTAGCTCCCCCCTCTCCTCCCTCAGCACAGAAAGGAGATAAGCGATGCTCTGCAGGCTGCAGTCTGTGGAGCATCGCATACTAATTAGCCATGTGGTGGCTTTCCTGCTCCCTTCTGGGGGAGCACCTGCCCCCCCCTGCCCCACGCTGGGTACGCCCATGGGCGGAAGCCACATTGAAGGTTGTCAAAGAGGGAGTTAGATGAGAGGTGGGATGAGATTACAGTGTGGACATGCTTTTCGAGACGTTTGGAGTCGAACGAGAGCAAGTGTGTTGCAAAGTCTTCTGCAGAAATACGAGAAGTAGGAGGGGGCAGTCGGGGGAGAAGGAGGGAGTTAAATATGTTGAATAACTGCCTGGGGTTGTGAGACAAAGAGGATATGAGGGTAAAGAAGTAATTCTGTTTAGTGGTGGTGAGTGCTGACTTAAATGTTAGGGTACTGTCACACCTGGCGATATCGGCGGCGATCTTTTTGGCGACGCTGGGGTGTGGCCTATTGCCGCCGACATCGGCAATGTGACTGGGCGAGGGCGACGCATCTGAGTGGTCGCCTGGTTTCAGAGCAGTGCTCTGAAACCAGGTGACCATTCTGGGGCGATGTGTACTGGTCGCCGTGTGTAACGTTTCAATAGCAATGTAAAGAGCGACAGCACACATCGCCTAAACAATGCCAGTAGACGTGTCTGGGCATAGTTATTACCTCTGGCGGTCTGCGTGGATTGGTGGCAGCTCCAGTGTTCTTATTGGTAGTCCTGTTCGCAGGCACCATATTTTGATATGGTTAATATTTCATAATAATATTAACAACAAGTTGCTGCTCCTGTCCTAATTTATATAGACCAAGTGCCGGCATTGTAAAGTAGTAGACACCAGACACACAGAGTCAGTCAGATGTACACCCTTTCTTGGTCAGACCCAAGCTCCAAGTGACTGTTTATTATAATAGACCGGACATTTTGTTCAATAAGGGGCTCGGTCAGCCCTACTCAGATGTATTCAATGGTTAGTGGGTTAGTCCATGGGTGGATCCATGAGGTCATCAGGGGGTGTGGTCATGATCGAGTATGTCCAGGTGATATGGCATTCTGTGATTGGTCAGTCTTCCCTGACCTCCAGCTTCGGTGATTGGTCAGTCTTCTTTGGACTCCATCTTGCTCTCAGAGCATGGTATGATGTGGCAGGAAATGGCACCATGTTTAAATCACAACTTATACAATGTAAAATATTACACTCTATAGATCATTTCTCCCATGCCCTTATGTCTTAAGGTTAATTAAGTATTTGATCCTATGGCTCTCCTCAACAATTTGATGTGTGCGTCCAACAATTATCTCATCTTCCTTTCCATGGTGCTACCCTGTAGTGTCCATACTATTGGGCAGCGCATTGATGTGGCCTGTGTGTTGCCGCCTGTGTCGGCTAAATGTGCAGAGATGTGACACGGCAAAATGCGTGTTACAACACTACAGTTGTAATTAGATGTTAACTAATGTCTGCATCAGAACGCTGTAGTGTGATGCTTCATTTTTTAAGTACATGACGCAAAAGCATACAGTGTATCCTGTCACTTTTGCGCCTCTGGGCCCCCGTCAACATGTGTCATATCTCCCGTGCGTCGTGACGTCATGACGTTGTAGGATGTTTGGCACTGCCTTCCTGGTGCTTTCCCTTCCCCTGCAGAATAATAAAATGGCATCACCCAGGCGAGATGCTGTGTGGGGGGAACCTGAGCTCCTCATCCTTGTGGATTTATGTGACACCAGTGATTACTGGTGTCACGAGCAGCACACCCATCCACGTCTCCACAAGCAGGCTGTCCTGCTGAAGGTGAAGTGCCGTCTTGAGAGGAGGTTGGGTGTGTTACGCACCCCTAGGCAGATGAGCAAAAAACTAGCAGATCTGAAATATAAAATGCCGGAACATATCACAAAACTGCGTGGCTGGATTGCACGGATAAGTGGTGAGTATTTAGCATGACAATATACACATACCCTTCTGTGTAACGAAAGACATTGGAAGGACAGCACATGCAACTGTACCCGCAAACATATATTGTGCCAATGTATGTGAGAGCTTCCACATGACTCTGCAGCTGCAGGATCATCTACCTGCAACATCCACATACACCTTACACTTCTGTGGGTCATATGTCACAACACACTTGTATGCACACACAATAACCAGAGGCCTACAGTATGTGTGTAAATATGCATAAAGCAACGTCAGCATGTAGCACATTATGTCACAGCACTCATGTCACACACTGTAAACCTGTGTTTTTTGCCTGACCTTCTTGCTTTAAGAGACATCAAACATGCTCATGTTCACATACATAATATGTTGCCTTCACATAACCTGACAACATTGTGCCACATTGCCCAATAAGGCCTGTCACATGTTTGCCATTGTGTACCCTGCTTTCTTCTGGTCTGGCTAGTTATGGCTCATGTCCTGGTAAAATTGTGATTTAGGCCCATGTTGACTAAATGACACAATGTTACCATCAATTGTATGTACCACAGCTCACACACAGTTATATTATTTTTCATAATTATATACCTCCAACAACCTTGCATGTGCAGCAGGATAAGCCATTGTTTTCTCCATGGTAACTATATGGTTAGTTTCCATAACCAGATGATTTAATATGCTTAACCTAGCCACATATGAAGTTATGTTGCCCTATCCTGGCATTATTTCAATTATCTTATACATTACCAAACTACCGACAAACAGCACTTCTTCATAAGTGACAACATATGTGCCCATTATGTTATCGTGACAAAGTATGTTGTCGCCTCAACAGGTAGGGAGAGAAGGCGGGAGCATCCGCCATCACCAGATGTGGTAGAACCAGCCATCCAACCGAACCTGCAGCAGGGACGCCACCTGGCTCACCCACCCAGCCACTCGAACCAAGGTCAGCAGCCTCTAATAATGTCCAAACACCACCCACACCAGCACAGGCACAAGGGCCTACCTCACCAAGGAGTGATATACCGTCCGCATCTGGAGGGACACCAAGGGCCGCAACAACCCTTGGAAGCAGCCATGTCCAATGGTGGCAATTCTGCCCAGTGGTCCCCTGACGAGGCGACAAATGGAAAAGAAGGCGTGGCTCATGTCAATAATACTCATCTGTACTGTGCACTGTGTCTGTAATTATATTTGTTTATTGTGTTCAAAATATGTAGGGACCTTGTCTCTTGGCTACCAAAAACACATATGCTGTTCTCATTACAGATGCCACACTCAATGCGGTGGACTAGGTCATAAGCCCCTCACCTTCGCCACCAACCCAAATTGTGGGCCCACAGCCCCCTGGTAAGTTAAGTCGCTTAACACACACCTGTTGTGTGGCCAAAACATGTTGTTGATATTAATGTTATCTATACTCTGTAGGTGGCCCATCCCTGCAGGACCTTGTGGTGGCCCATCAAGAGGCTGTTGTTAAGCTCGACCAATTAGGCCATCTGATAGCAAAATTCCTCCATGGCCATCCTCGCTCAGGACCTCCAGAACGGCAGCCTCTTCCTCGCCTTTGAGGAGTGTGTGTGTTTTGTCACGGTTTGATGTTGTGTTTGTGTTTTTGTAAGAAGTCTTGGACCCTGTTGGCCAATGTTTTACAAAATGACTAATGTGTCATAAACCATGGACTCTTGATAAATGAAAGTTTACATTTTTGGATCTGTTTTCTATTTCTGTAACCTCTGACCAGGTTTGATCCCATCCAAAGTTGGATAAAGGCTGTTCAGAAACCACAACTTCATATCTTTTGATCTTAATTTATTGTGTTCAATATTTAGCTGCCAGAAAATTTTGATCCATGGAAACCGACCCATGGAAATCATGGTATGGCATTATAAATGTACCACTGTTGTAATGTACCACTGTTGTAAGAACGAAATATTACATAACAAAGTAGGTTAACAAGCCGCAACTGGGACAATGAAAAAAACACATAATAGAAGAACACAAAACAATGCCATATGGCTGAACAAGACCGCCACAGATATCTGTCCCTAGCGATACCGAGACACATTCCGATGCTGAGATTGGGTCCTGTATTGGGAGGGCCCCGCCTCCTCCTCCAATTGCTGTGGATTTCGACGATGGCGGGTGTATGGGCTTCATCGACCCCTTTCTCGCTCACGACTGCGTGACGCCCTATATCTCCCCTACCTTGGGTAGGGGGACCCTGCAGTCTGTTGGGAAAGAAGAAGAGGCAGGTCCCATGAGTGCAGGGTGCCATCCTTGGCTGCATCAAGGGCATGGTGGATCACCCTCTCCACAGCCAAACGCTTGTCCCTGTCCAGCCTAGCCAGGCGCTCACTGACAAGATGGCCAATGGCAGTACTGGGTTGGTTCTCCAGATGGGTGAAAACCCTTGAGGCCCAAGTGCCCAGCTCAGTTGTCCTTTGAGCTGGGGGGCCTCTCCTGCGCCTGGCCACAGTGGGGGCCATGTTTGGCTCAACACTACTACCAGCTGGCAACACATCCTCCGGCGCTGTTGAGGGTTGACTGTCGTCAATGGGTGCCTCCGCCTGGCTCTCTTCAAGGTCATGAGTGTTCTGGAAAGTGACAATACAACATGTGTCATAACTAACATACCTCAACCACCAATTAAACCCAAAACAGCATTATGGGTACAAAAACATGTTTAAAGCCTCCCCAAACGTGTGTCAAGCTGTAGCTCAAACAATTTGAAATGTTGTTTCAGACACATTTATTACTGTACTCACAGTAAACTACTGTGTGGTGACCCATATGTGTTGTGAAAATGGGAAAAATGATAATGCAATACCCACTTGGCCCCTACAGTATTATCGATTGTGAAATTTCTGATGGGCCACATAAGATTGGTTTGTTATATAGTACCCAACAACACCAGTGATGAATCCCAACATTGTCCTGTGATGAAGGTAGCCAAAAGTGACATGTACCTCTTGTGGCGGAGCCAAGGCTTGGGGAGTGGCCGAGGAGAGTTGGCACACCGCCTTCTGGACAGTGTTCGCAAAGGGCGACCTTGGTACAGGGTTAACAGGAGGAGGTCATAGTACCACACAGGGCTGTGGAGTCAGAGTCGGAGTCGTGGAGTCGGAGTTAGTTTTGGTTGGAGTCGGTAGAAATGTACCGACTTCAGCTTTACAAAAAATGTATTAATATTTCATAATTGAACTTTCATATGAATTTTATAAATGTTACTCAAATATATATGTTCTATCAAACTATGAACAACAGTGATAAGCAGTTCTGCTGGAGATAGAGACATTTCTTACTTCTTGTGTGTCACTGTTCTCCACTTCCCTTATCTAATCTCATACTTGGTTAACCTCATGCTGCCACAACCACCCCACTTACAATGTATGAAACTGAAAGTGAAAATGTGTTGCAAATTCTTAGCAGTAAAGCTCCTCCTCTTGACTAGATCATACTAGGTGTGCGTCTTCCAAGCATCTCACAGCTGCCTGCTACTCAGAAGAGGAAGACTGTAAGAAGTATTATCCTTTCAACAAACTTTGCATCAGTTAACTGTGAGTACATGAGAAATAATAACAGTATTAGTGACCACTATATCAGTTGTATGACCTGGCAATCATTTTGTACAATTGTTTTTAGGAAAAACAATTGTCATTTGGATTGTGAATGCAGAATTAAAAACCTGAGAATGTCAAAGAAGCGTCACATTAAATCAGCTGTATTTGAACATTTCACCATCACTCAAGATAGAAAACATTATGTCTGTCAGTGTATGACAAATGATCCAGACGAAAACAAATGCTGTGAAGCCAAGATGAGTGCATATTCAGGCAAAGATAAAAATGCTTCTACCAGAGCTTCTAATCTAAAGATCACAAAGTATTCACTGATCTCAGGGAGACCAGTCCAAGAAAACACTGCAGGCAGCTGGCTAAAGCGCTAAACACAGTAAATTCCTAGGCGCATTGCCTCCTGGGAATTATGAATATGCAAATAAGTCTGTGGAGCCTCGGTTAGGAGTCTCAAACACAGGACATTTACATTTACAGCGCTTTCATCCAGAAGTACTGAAAGCAGTGGATGAGAAAGACCAGTGCTTAGCTCTTCCAGCCAAACAAAAGAGCAGAGAACTTTGCAGCCATCAGCTGCAAGACATTTTGTCAGTGACAAAGTTACTGTGACAATGACAGTAGATACATTTAAAAAAACAGATCATAGAGCTTGTTGTAAAGGATAGTGTTCCTATTTAATTATTTTCACGACCAGCTTTTATGTGTCTGAATGGGGAAATGTCCCGCAAGCTTGGTGTTTGTCTGGAGAAAGAGAGTATTAGAAAATTAGTAGTCGAAGACACTTTTAAACAAAAGGAAGAACTTAAAAAAACTCTCAAGGGACGCTTTCTGTTTCTTAAAATGGATGCCTGCACACGTCACAGAGTGAACTATTTTGCCATCAATGTCCGATTTGTTTGTGACAAAAGTGAAATAGTTACCAAGACATTGGCAGTAAAAGACACCAAAGCTCATCACACCAGTGAGTTTCTCCAGGTCTTGGTGGAAAAGGTTCTGCAAGACTATGAACTTAAAAAAGAGCAAGTTCTTTCTGTCGTAACTGACAATGCTTCAAATATGATAAGTACTATTAAGCTAATGAATGAGAGTAATGATGGTGACCAGCAGCTAGAAGAACATTCTGGGTCCACAGACACAGAAATGTTTGAAATAGAGGAACACAGTATTGTAACTGAGGAGCAAACTGAAATTGCTGCAGATGAACAGCAACATGATAGTTTAGATGATCTTGTTGAAACTGTGTCAATACGTTCTTTCATTCATCACATGCGCTGTGTTGTGCATATGCTACAGCTGGCTATAAGAGACAATTGGCAAGAAGGACATGCTGCTGCACTGATTGGCAAGGTGAGAAAATTGACTACTGTTGCCAGAACCCCTAAAGTTGACTCAATTTTGAAGAGACGTGCTGGAAAAGGAGCAATTATTGATCAAGCCACACGATGGGGCAGTACTTACTTAATGATTCAGCGCTTGGTTGAACTAAAAACCTTTCTTGTAGACATGGCTAACCCTCAACTGACGCTAAATGAAAGTCAGTGGAATCAGATGACTGAGCTGGAAAAATTGCTAGAGCACCCATTTACAGTGACTAAAAAATTACAAGCAGAGGACTTAACTCCAGGTATTTTCTTAAAGGAGTGGAAGGACCTGATGTTTAGTCTTTCCCAAAGAGCAGGGCTAATTGCAAGTGACATTGCTACATCAATGAAACGGAGAGAGGAGCTACTATTACAAAATAACATTCTTTTGGCAGCTGTTTATGTAGACCCAATGCATCAGATTCTTCTTGATGATCAACAGCTAAGTAAAGGAAAAGAAGCTCTGTTTGAAATAGCAGTAAGGATGAAAGGGTTGCAGAACAGTCATGAGGAACAAGAAGAATTTGGTCGTCCTGCTACATCTTCACCCTCATCATCAACTGATGAAGAATTTAATTTAGAAAAATATTTGGATCACAACGACCGTGCAAAGCGTTCCCGCATAGAAGAAGAGTCATCCCCATCAAAGAACACAGCCAGTACATTTCAGCAGAATTTTTCATGTGCACTAAAAGAAATTGAGAAACTTGACCGTTCATCAAAAATAACAGTGCAACAAGCGATTCCTCTGTATCCTGATATTGTCAGAGATGTTGCCCGAGTGGTTACTGCTTTGCCACCAACCCAAGTTAGTGTAGAGAGGTTGTTCTCTGCTCTCAAAATAATTAGATCAGATTTGAGGGCATCCATGAAGGAGGATCTGACAGAGGCAATACTTTTTCTGAGGACAAATTTATAGATTTCTTCTTATTAACTGCATAACAGTGTTTATTGCATATTTACTTACTAGTTGTGAGCCCGATGCGATTGCATAGGGATTCTAGTATCTGTGTATAGTTTATTTATTAAGAGTTTAAAATAATAATCCAATTGTTCCATGATATCTTTCCATTAACTACATATGTTTGTATGGTGGATATCAACGTGGGTCCGCCGCTTTGTCTGTGCCGATGTCTGTAGCTGGGCGAAGACCTTTGGTCTTCGCCCAGCTACCTTGGGGCTCCTGGCGGGGTTGAGGGGTGAGCAATGGCCGCTGTGCGGGCATTGCTCACGGTTTGGGGTGCAGGGCCGAGCAATGGCCACTTCGCGGGCATAGCTCGGCGGAGTGTACGTGGAGCGTCTGGCGGGGTTCAGGGCCGAGCAGCGGGCATTGCGGCCGCAAGCAATGGCCGCTTCGCGGGCATTGCTCGGGCTGCTGCAACAACTCGCAACGTGTGCTTCGCGGGCATTGCGAGTGAGTCGCGTGGGCGCTGGGCGCCCACGAACAAAGCCACGGAAGTAGCGGCGTGTAGGACGGAAGTCGCTACGGCAATTATATAATAGACAGTTTAGAAAAGTTTATAAAAGTCATTTGCTATATTCTAATTGTATTCTAATAAATATAGTTTTTGCTCTAAGTGGTCTGATTACTTATATGATGGTGAGAAGCTGAATAAGCACAATGTTAATATTTTACAACAGTAAATTTATTGTTACGAATTGGCCATTTATGAAGGAGTCGGAGTTGGAGAAGGAGTCGGAACCTTATAAAATCCAGGAGTCGGAGTCTGAGTCGCAACTGTGGCTTACCAACTCCACAGCCCTGGTACCACAGCTGTGGTCGTCTGACCTCCTCCGTGCCCATCCCAGACCGTCGGTCCAGCATTTTTTCGTGCTCCTTCTTGAACACTGTCCGCAGACTTTTAATTTTGGTTTTGACAAATTTAAGGTCCGGCCCCAAATCAGGCAGCATGCGCTGAGTTAGTGCCAGCAACTCTCCATAGGCCGCTCCCTTCACCATCCGGTTTCGATAGTGCAGTGATGTGGTCCGCCACAGACACTCCTTCTCCTCGTAGAGAGCAATAAAGGCACACATACAGTAAATTCATGTCCGTCCGTCATCTGAGACAGCAACAAACACTATGTCACCTACACAGAGAGATGTTTGCTCATTTGGAGGCAGCAGCAATGTCACATTTCCTTGTTCCTGGAGGCCATTGCAAAGACAACTTGAGTCCACAACACTCGCAGATTTAAGCATGGCCTCCAGCTACACGTGTCTCCAGGCGTAGGAGTCTTGGAACACAACATTCACTATGTACTCCAAGTTGTATGTTTAATTTAACACTATAAAGCACACTATATAAAGGCCAGATCCTCAGCTGCGAACACACTGCCAAGGCAAAATTGCATAAAGATAGATTTGGCTGGGTTCAGATTGTGGACTACAGTGCTGCAGACACAATCACAGATGCTCCAACAATTGGCAAGCCTGGAGGCCCTGCACATCAAACGGGATGCTCACTGTGGCTTGGTACATTAATTAAAAGAGCACCACATTGTGTATTGACTTTGTTTTCGCCACACATGTATGAAACACTTTCTGAACCCAGTTAAAATTTTACTGTTGTAACACAGACTCACATATGTTTCACAAGGGAATGAGCACATGATGTCAATATTCCCACAAGGTAACAGACCAAAGATTGTGCAGAAAATAAAACACACATAACCTACCGTAATACTGGGCAGACACAGAAGAGGGGTCACAGTGCAGAGGGATCAGTTGCGCTGTGTCCTATTGTGCACTTAGCAACACAGTGAATTAGTAGCAGACAGGGGTTTAATAACCATCAACAATCACAACGCAGGTGAGTTCAGAAGCCTCATCAGTGTGCGATGCCATCGAGTAGGGTGATTGTGTACATGGGTGAGGTGCACCATCATTGGCTGTGTGACGCCTAACAATCATCGATGCACCTGCGTCGTGTGGGTTCCCTGCACACACTCAGGAGGTAGGTATGGCCCCAACGTGGGATACTGTGGCGCCATCTAGGATGAAGTTATGTTATTATGTGTTAAGGAGCTGAGCTGTTGTTTCTACAGAGCTGTATTGAGCGGCTTTTGGTGACGCTAATGCGTTCACAGACGCAGCTGCACATTGTGTTCTTAGCTCATGTAATGACGTTTATGTGCCCTGTTCACAGTGCTATTACACTAAGCAACACTGTTGGATTTAGCAGAGGAGGGGTTCTTGTCCCCAGTCGTGGCCTCAGCACATCACCATACACCAATACAGTATGTATACATGTGCTGCAGTGTAGTGATCTGGCAGCCAAATCAATGTATACAAGTGCTTTTGTCATGCTTGACAAAATAACATGCCTTGTCACCCACAGCTTCAGTTGGTGGCGACTTCTCACAGTGGTGAAGAACACAGTGACTGTGTGCTGTCGAGGGTAAAGTGTGTGGCTGCTACGACACTGCAGGTTAGTAATGTATTACAATTTAATTGTTGGTTTACCATCATCTAATGCAAGAAGTCAAAACTGAATGCGCACAACGGACCATAGAATGTAGACATGTCATGGGGTCCTGTGGACTGGCTGTACAAATGAAGAAATATCAAAATTAGATGTGCTTTCAATGGATTTCACAATTTAATTACCGTAATCAATGAGCAGCATCCATGTGTCGGCTGCTTCACAGGGTTCTTTCCACAGACCCCTCTGGTATGGTGTTGTGTTTAATGTGTGATCTACGGACATAATAATACGGACAGTCCATCCCTTTATTGTGGCAGATACAGCAGCTTCACGACAATGTAGCCAATATGGTAGCCCCACACACAATCCGTATGGTGGTACCTTCATTTATGAAGAACTAAATGATTATGATGCCTACTATATGTGACATACTGGTTGATTACACAGCCACAAGGTAGTTAGTTGAGACAAGGACAGTTGCAGGTGTATTGTGGGTGGACACCTGACAGAAAGGGGTCACCTAATTACTCCCAATGTCCAAATATTGACGTATGTGGATGGCATAGTGCATGTAAGTGTGTGTAACCATTTGGAGATGTCCTTCCAACAATGTTGTTCTTTCTGTTTAGATCTCAAGAGACCTTGGAGGCCATAGATCACAGGATGGAATTGCAACACATGCTTGTTGTGGGAGCAGCATTGTGGGAGGAGGCCTTGATAAGGGATGAGAGGGCGAAGAGACTGCGGAGGCGTAGACGAGGGCATGTGTGGTCTCGGGATTGGTTCCTGCAAAGGGACAACCTGAGCCACATGCGCCTAGTCCGTCAGCTGGAGGACAGGAATCCGCTTGATTTCCGGAACTATCTCCGTATGTCCGAGGACTTCTTCGAATTCCTTTTGGAATTGGTGCACCCACATATTTTGCATAAGGACACTGTGATGCATCAAGCTGTGCCACCAGAGGAGCAGTTGACTGTCACTCTGCGTTTCCTGGCAACAGGGCGTACGCTGACTGACCTGCAGTATGCTGCAGCTGTCTCACGCCCACTGCTGAGCCGCCTAATCCCTGAGACGTGTGAGGCCATTGTGAGGTGTCTGCTGCCATTCTATATGCTTTTTTTCAGAAACCCTGCAGAATGGTTGCAAGTTGCCATTGACTTCCAGGAGAGGTGGCAGTTCCCAAACTGCGTGGGGGGGGGGGGAGGGGTCATTGGATGGTAAGCATGTGAGGATCACACAACCACCCAACAGCGGGTCCTTTTATTATAACTATAAAGGGTTCTTCAGTGTGGTCCTCATGGCTCTCGTCATTGCCAACTATGAGTTCCTGTACGTGGATGTTGGGATGAACGGGCGTGTGTCTGATGGGGGGGGTTGGCACACATCTCCTTTGGTGAAGACCTTAGGAGTGGACACCTCAACTTTACCCACAAATGATGACACCACTGAGCATCTCAACTTTGCGTTTGTGGGGGGAGGGAGTCCTTGCCGGAGAGCAACTCTGGGTTCTCCTCACTCGGCAGGTTCTGGGCCTCTTTGCTGCGCTACTTTAGGCTTCTGCTGCTACTTTAGCTATGCTGCTAGCCCTCTCTCTCTCCTGCGAGGTGCCGGTATGGCAGGCAACTCGAGTCCCTTATTAGTCCTGGTCTCAGATGACAGTTCTTGAACTCTCTATGTTGCTTTTCCTCCGAGCACAGTGTGATTGGGGAACTTGGAATCCCCCACCTTCTGGTATTGGCTGCCGGGACTGCTGTACCTAGTATGAACTTAGCACTGCTCGATACACCAGGTACTCTTCACAGTCCTCTTGGGAACTGAACTCACTAGCTCCGCCCCAGACCAGAATTTATAGGGGCGCTCACCCTGAAGCCAGGTCTTGGTCTCCCCTTCAAGCATGAAGGCAGAAGGTGTTGTGTGCGGTTACCTTCCTGGTGTGAATACCCTTCTGTTGCTCTCAAGCGGACATCATCACCCAGGTGTGATAATGACACTGTGGTAATAGGACCCTGGGGTGCCACAGGAGGTTGGAAGGAGAGTAATACGACTGAGTGTGCTTCAAATGATAAGAGGATAAGGAGGGGGTGGAGGAATTGGGTTGAAGGTGCAGTTGCTAGAAAGGAGAAGACCCACTCCTCCACCATGTTTGTTGCCATTGTGAAGTGTGTGGTGAAGGCTGCCGTCACACAGCGTAGCAGGGGAGGCCGTTGTCGAGGGTTTCAGCCACGTTTCGGTGAGGCCCAGGAAGGATAGTCTGCGAGAGGTAAAGGGGGTTAAAAATGAAAGTGGGGTTTATTACAGATGGATGGGCATTCCAGAGTGTTCCAGAAATCGGGGTGGTGGAGAGGGGGTCAGGGGAATAGGTTTTATTTAAAGATTTTCGGGTGTTTTTTTGCAGTGTTGGGGATAGGGGGGAGGAATAGTAAAAG
>JARQOC010000003.1:196535115-196550073 GCA_033576535.1 Allobates femoralis | reverse complement strand
GACACCAGGATGGACCTCTGACCCTTAGATATGTCTCTATTTGGCGGCTCTATCGAACATGTGTCTATGTGGGCGCCTCCCCTAGTAGTGCCTGCTCTTGATACCACACTGTAGGTTGGAAACAAGTTTTGATGTCATCTCGGATACGTTCTGGAAGCAGAGAGATGAAACTTTCCCAGGTTTCAAAGAAGGACTGCACCCTTTCTCTCTTGTGCAAGGAGGCCTCAACCCAATCCATCTGAAGCAAGAATGACAGTTTGTCTAAAAAGATCCTAAATGGAGGAGCTTGGTCGTGGATCCACACCTGCAGGATGGCCTTTACTCCGGCTGCCGCCACCATGTGCAGCAGTTTACGGGCCCCCGGAGAGCATGTGTATTTATCTGGCTCATTCAAAAATGGCCCATAGCGGTTCATCAGGAGCAAAGTTTGTCAGGTGTGTGGTAGTAAATTGTCGTATTTTGGCCCAGAAGGGCAGGATGGTCGGGCATGTCCATAGGCAGTGGAATAGATTGGCTTCGGGGGAGCGGCATTTAATGCACTCGGAGGTTGTGTATAGCCCCATTCTATGACCCTTCTGGGGGGTTAAATAGGATCTGTGGCAGATTTTCAGTCTCATTTCAATGAAACGGGCTGAGGGGAGGAATTTGTGGGCTTGGTCTAAAGCTTTTAGGATTGTGTTGTAGGATAAGGTGGGGTCGTCGATCTGCCATTTTGTTAGCGGGAATCGGGATTGCTCATAGTCCAGCGTGCCATGGATGAATTTGGCCACCTGAGGTATTCGACCTAGTGAACCATGTAAGCAGGTGTGGACTCCACTCTCGCTTAGGGAGACAAGTTATTATCTTTTTCACATAGCTCTTAGCCTGTAGGTATTGGAATGGGGGGAATGTGGTGGTCGGGTGTTTGGATTGCATTTCCTCTATTGAATACATGCGGCGTTCCCCTGGGTGGATCAGGTGTTTGATGGATGTTATACCCTGGGAGTGCCACCGGTGGAAGACAGGGTGGGTATGTCTGTGTTGGAAGTGGGGATTACCAATGAGTGGGAGGAGGAGGGATGTTTTTGGAGAGAGTTGGAGCCTTTGGCGTATTTTCTGCCATGCTTTCCACGTAGACACCAGGAGGGGGTTCACCCTCACCTCAGCTGGCAGTTCAGTATAAGGGAGGTGTAGGAGAGCAGGAAGAGCTAGTCCTGGTGTGAGACAGCATTCTAAATCATACTGGGCATAGCAGGAGGTCCCTCCTAGCCAGTCCACCACCACTCAGAATAGGGATGCTAAATTATAGTGTCTGATATCGGGGAAGTTTATCCCACCATTTCTCTTCAGCTGTTGGAGTAATTTATAGGCAATACGGGGCTTCTTTCCCTCCCAGATGAATGAGCGGAATAGACAGTTGATCCGTTTCTCCTCTTTGGGGGCTAAGTAGATTGGGAGAGTGTGAAAAAGATAGAGGAGGCGTGGGAATTCTGTCATTTTAATTAGGTTGGCCCTGCCCAGGTATGATAGATGAAAATCTTTCCATTTGGCTAAAGTGGAGTGTAGGTTGTTGAGGTACAAGTTGATGTTGGTTTTGTATAGATTAGCTGGGTATCTGGTCACTTGCACTCCCAGGTATTTTAGTGAGCTAGTGGCCCACTGGCAGGTGAACCCCGATGTCCACGACGGTCTGGGGGGGCCGTTTAACATCATCACTTCTGTTTTGTCCCAGTTAATGTTATAGCCCAAAAGGCCTCCCATGTCCTCTAGTTCATGTGTGAGTGTGTGCAGAACCTGTTTGGGGTTAGTTACTACCAGCAGGACGTCATCTGCAAATGCGGCGACCTTGAGCTCCCTAGAGCCCACTGTCAGTCCCCTAAAAGTAGGAGTCTGCAACAGATGGCGTAGTAGGGGGTAAATAGAAAGGTTAAATAGGAGGGGCGACAGAGGGCATCACTATTTGACTCCTCGGAAAAGGTCTATAGTTGGTGCGATGCATCTGTTGACAGAGACCTGGGTATTTGCATTCGTGTGGAGATATTGGATATATCCTAGGAACCTTGGGCCAAAATTCCCCCTGCCCAGAACTTCATACAAAAAAGGCCATGCCACTTTGTCAAAGGCCTTTTCGGCGTCTAGACTCATCAGCATTGCAGGCGGGCTCGGTGAGTGTTGGGCCAAGACCGTGGCAGCAACCGCCAGGCGTATGTTTGCCACACTGCTCCGTCCCTGAGTAAAGCCCGTTTGAGCCTCGCATAGGAGGCTGGGTAGTATCAGTTGTAAGCGGTTTGCTAGGATTTTTGCCAGGAGTTTGTAGTCATGGTTGAGGAGTGAGATTGGGCGGTATGACTGGTAGTAGCGGGTCTCTATTGGGTTTAGGGATAACTATGGTGCGTGAGTCAGTAAATCTATCGATGGGGACCCCCTGTACGAAAGCTGTGTTGAAGAGGTTAGTCACGGTGGGTACTAAGTCAGGGGATAGTATTTTGTAGTATTCAGCAGAGAAACCATCAGGGCCCGGGGTCTTACCGCTGGACGCGTCTGCTATAGCTCGTCTCACTTCCTCTTCTGTTATCTCCAAGTCTAGTGTCACTTGTTGTTCAGTAGTCAGGGATGGGAGATTGATTGGGTTCAGGAAGGAATTAATCGATGGGAGATTAGCAGGGGGAGCTCTGTAGAGGTCTTCATAGTAGTCGCTAAAAATCTGCATTATCTCTTCCTGGTCGGTTGTCTGCAAACCTGTTGTGGGGTTCAGTAGTTTAAGAATTGGTTTGTAGGGTTGTTTACCTTTTGTTAGGGTTGCTAATAATTTACCCGTCTTGTTTCCCCAGCGATAGAACTTGTTTCGAGTCACTTGAACTTGCCAGTGTGATTGGGAATGTATGAGGGAGTCCAGTAAGTGTTTGGCCATGCTGTAAGCTTGTTGTGTGTCAGGGGATGGGTTTAGGGCAAGCGCCGACTGAGCCTGGAGTAGGGAAGTGTGTAAGGCGTCAAATTTCTTTCTGTGTGTTTTCCTCCTGCATGATAGATAACTGATGATATGGCCTCTCATAACGGCCTTTGAAGTGGCCCAGAGCAGAGGGGTGTTGTCAGTGTGGGCGATGTTGTCATCTAGGAAATTGTTCCAGTGTGATTTAAGGAAGACTTTGAAGTCATCCGATTCTGCTAGGTAGGATGGGAACCTCCATTGTCTCGTCTGAGGGCTTGGCTCCACTAGAGTGAGGAACAGTGAGATGGGAGCATGGTCCGAGATCAGTATTGGGTGGATACGGGAGTCATGGTGTTGGGGGAATAGTTGTGAGGAGATGAGGAAGAAATCGATCCGGGAAAAGGACTGGTGGGTGGGGGAGTGGCACGTGTACTCTCTATCTGTGGGGTCTGTCACTCTCCATGGGTCACAGAGTGAAAGCTGTTCCATGAAGTGTAGGAGGGATGTTGTGGCTGCTGAGGTTTGTGGGGAGGGTGAGGAGCGGTCTAGGGTGGGACATTGTACAAGGTTAAAGTCTCCTCCCACTATCAGGCGACCAGGCCCAAGTCCCAGGAGAACCTGGAGAATCGATGTGTAGAAGACGTGTTAGTCGTGGTTAGGAGCGTAGAGGTTGACCAAGAAGTATATTCTCCCCGCTATTTCCACCCTCAGTATCAGGTATCTGCCTTGGCTGTCACTAATGGAGTCCTGAATGGTGCATGGCAGGCCCTTTTTGATGAGAATGGCTACTCCGCGTGATGATGAAGTATGCGAGGCAGTGTAGCAGTCTCCTATCCAGGGAGCTAGCAATTTACCAGGTTTGTCAGCCCTCCAGTGTGTCTCTTGAAGGAAGACCACATCTGGTGAAAATCGTTTTAGATGGTTCAAGACCTTTTTATGTTTAATGGGGGTGTTAAGGCCTGCCACGTTCCATGACAGAAACCGCACGTGTGGTGAGGTGTAAGTGGTGTCAGGGTCTGGTGTTTTAAGGGTACTCATCCTGGGTCCCAAGGTAGGGTCTGTGCAGCATCTGGCAGTGGGGTGTGTTCATCCCTGTCGGTCCCAGCGAGCCGCGGGAGTGAACATGTAGTAGCGGTGCCGTCGGTGGTGGGTCTCGCATGGATTGGTACCTGGACTGAGAAGGGGGAAAGCATAAGAGGGTAAAAGCAGGGGGGGTTACAAAAACAACAATACAGTCAACATTGCAAATCAGTGATAGTAGCTCGCCAGGAGCGCGCTGTGCCATCACTGGGAGAGACATTGTACTATGGAGATGACAGTCTTCCTGTAGTAGGAGGTAGCGTAGGTGGCAGTTCTTTAGGTCGTCCCACTGCGACATCTGTGGCATGGCGGAATCTTCTCTCCGCCACCTCAGGGTCTTCGTAAATAATTGTACGGCCACCCTCTTGGACTTTGAGCTTAGCTGGATAGAGTAGTTGAAATCTAATGTTTTTTTCAATCAGTAGCCGACAGGTGGGCCCAAATGCCTTGCGTTTTTGAGCTACAGCTGGGGAAAAGTCCTGGAAGATAAGAATCTTGGAGTCATGGACATTCAGTTCTTGTTGCCGTCGGTATGCTTTTAAAACTTTTTCTCTTACTGCCCAGTTGAGGTACTTTGCTATGACTGGGCGAGGTCTGCTCTTTCTGCCGTTTTGGTTGGGCCCTGGGGGGCCTAGCCTGTGCGCTCGTTCTATGATAATTTGGTCTTTGCCAAGATCCGTCCGGAGGGCCGCTGGGAGGTCTTTAGTGAGATAGTCCACAAGATGTTCACTGCCCACCGACTCTGCGATGCCCACAAAACGCAGGTTGTTGCGGCGGTTTCTGTTCTCCAAGTCCTCCAGTTTTTCATGCGTTTCTCGCTCTGCGGCCTGGCGCTGTTTGAGAGAGGCCCTTAATTCCGCAATCTCCTTTTCATTGGCCTGGATTCTACTTTCTAGCTCTGTGATCTTTTGGGAGTTGGTAGTAATTAGGGTCATGGCTGCGGCGAGGGCGGCATGGAGGGCGTCAGTCCGCTGGTCAAGTTTTGGCATCAGGAGCTTGGAGACCTCTTCAGCTAACAAAGCCATTTGTGAAGGGTCTTGCTTGGCCAGTTCAAGGACATGTGTGGGTGGTGAAAGCTGTGGTGGGGATGGACTGGCATCTGTCTGCGCTTCAGGTAGAGGACCCATTGATGGAGAGGTGGGTGGTTGGTGGCGTGGGTTCTTGGTGGGTTGCTTAGGTGACTTCGGGGCGGACTTGCTTTTGCGCATTGTGGGTGGTGGATGTGGCCTTGAAGGTAGGGCTTCTTGTAGGGTGGTGGGTTTCTTTGTTTGGGTTATTGTTAGGTATTTTTTCATTACAGTTCCCTGACAGCAAGGAGATGTAGCAGGTCAGTGGGCAGCAGATCGTGTTAGCAGATTGCCCGGTTATTGATTGTGGTGGGAGAGTAGGAAGACTGTCATAATCTGACTACTATATCATGGTCTTGGTTGGTGGGGGCAGGGTGGGTAAAAAGTCCATGTCAGTGACAGGCTGTGTGTTTGGGGATAGTATTTGACCCCGAAAAAATTCTTTTTATTTGAAAAAAAAAGCAGGAACAAAATTCAGACTCCATCTTTATTATAAAGATCCGACGTAGTCCACAACTAAGTTCCACAACGCTCAATTGCCTCTGACGTAGTCCTAAACGATCGTCCCACGACGCTCAATCGCCTCTGCTACATTAGGAGACTGCAGCAAGGGATCAAGTTTCCTCTTCCTACAGCCTCTGGGATTACACTGATGGTGCACTGTATGTCAATGATCTGTCATACAGTGTACCATGACTCTGAGTCCAGAGACTACAACAAGAGGACACTTGATCCCTTGTTGTAGTCTCTGGGGTCAGTCATGGTGCACTGTATGGCAATGATCTGCTGTACCGTGCACCATGACTGTGACCCCAGAGACTACAAGTGGACACTTGATCCCTTGTTGTAGTCTCTGAGGTCACGGATGTGGTGCACGGTATGGCAGATCATTGCCATACAGTGCACCATGACTGTGACCCCAGAAACTACAAGAGGATACCTGATCCCTTGTTGTAGTCTATAGGGTCAGGGTCTTGGTGCACGGTACATCAGATCGTTGCTATAGAGTGCACCAGGACTCCCATGCACCCATCCATCCATGAACCCATGCATACACCCATGCATACACCCATACATGCACCATCCATCCATCCATGCACCCATCCATCCATGCACCATCCATCCATCCATGCATGCACCCATCCATCCATCCATGCACTTATCCATCCATCCATCCACCCATGCATGCACCATCCATGCACCCATGCATGCACCATCCATGCATGCATGCACCCATACATGTACCCATCCATGCACCATCTATCCATCCATGCACCCATGCACGCACCCATCCATCCATGCACCATCCATGCACCCATGCATGCACCATCCATCCATTCATGCACCATCCATGCACACATGCATGCACCATCCATCCATCCATCCATTCATTCATTCATACTCACCTTGGTGCGGAGGAGCAGCCCAGGAGAGGAGGAGGGGCGCCACAGTGAGGAGGCAGACCAGAGGAGCGGTGAGAGGGGACACGGAGTCAGCGGTGGGGGGCGGATGGAAGGGTGATCTGAAGGAGGGGAGGGGGGCTGGGGTGAGCACCTGCGCACCCGCCAAGAGGAGAGGAGGATGACCGGCGGGTGCAGCGGCAGGAGAGAGGAGCGGTGAGTGGGGACAAGCGGATCAGCGGTGGGGGGCGGATGGAAGGGTGGGAGGGTGATCTGGAGTGGGGGGTTGGCTGGGGATGGGGAGAGCACCTGCGCACCCGCCGGGAGGAGAGGAGGATGACTGGCGGGTGCAGCGGCAGGAAAGAGGAGCGGTGAGAGGGGACATGCGGATCGGTGGTGGGGGGCGGAGGGAAAGGGTGGGGGGGTGATCTGGAGGCTGGAGAGAGCAGGGGCATCGGGGAGGCAGTGCAGGAGCAGGGGGATGAGATCGGGGATGCAGGGGGAGAGAGCAGGGGCAGAGGGATGAGATCGGGGGGCAGAGCAGGAGCAGGGGATGAGAGCAGGGGCAGGGAAAGAGAGCAGGGGCATGAGATTGGGGGGACAGTGGGATGAGATGGGGGCTGGGGGAGAGCACAGGAGCAGCATCAGGCCGCTGAATTGTAATGTCTCTCCAAGTTTAATTGGTGAGACATTACAATCATTCCGATTTGCAGTTTCACTTTTAGTGAAAGTGAAACTGGCAATCGGAGTGGTCCTAGCCACAGGGCTTTAGTACAAGTCCTTTTGTACCTGCAGCTCGAGTGAGAGGTCAGTGATACCTCTCACTCGAGCTGCAGGAGCGCAATTACACCATGACACAGCATATGCGTCATAGCTCGGGAACGCACCTGTTTCCATGGCGCATATGCTGTTTCACTGGTCGGGAAGGGGTTAAACCATTGCTTTCGTTTATTTCGCTTTAGCAGTGTATGTACATACATTGCTAAAGTGAAAGTACACACATGTCACATGGGAACAGGATTATTCCTGCCCCTGTGTGACATCACTTCCTCTTGCGCTTTGTGGGGAAAAACGCAACCTTAAAAAAAAACGCAGCGTGTGAACGCACCGCAGTTTTTTACTGGTGCTAAAAAACATGGTCGCAAAATGGAGAAAAAACACCCGTGCAAAGATACCCGGAAAAAACGCATCATGTGAATGCAGCCTTACAAACGGCACAGAGTGATGGTAGCATCTTCTCTTTAAATATAGAACAGAACATCTATGAATCCATGATACCGTTTATGAAATGTAGCTCCCTGACACCAGGAGTGCTCATGAAGATCCACATAAGAACATTGTCACCACCACGTTTCACTGTAGACACCACGTGAGTCACCCTCCAGGGCTGTGGAGTACTCAGGACTGGTCCCCTTCAGTCTCTGTTGCCTGGGGATGTCACGGTGGTGGCTGCGGACCGGTTCCCTGGTCCTGGGCAACATTATTATAAAGGGGGAGAGAAATAAAAAAAATTAAAAGGGGAGTTTGTCATGGATGTGATGCCACCCGTGGTTTGTGGCCAGTATGAGCCGATGCTGTCTTCTCCTTTCCTGCAGGCTGTCTCTGCACAGCAAATGCAGTCAGCAGCTCCGCAGGTGCAGGCAAGTCCTGGCTAATCACCACAAGAATAAGTCTCTCACACAGAGTCCTGAGTTTGACCGATGTTTTACTTACTGCAACATTCTTATTTTACACAGTACAGTTTACAGTTCAGCAGTGTACTTTAGGTCCCGGTTGCCGGTCTACAGCTGGGCCGGCTTGCCAGAGGCACCCCCTCTCTTGTACTTTTTGGGCCTCTTCAATCCCGCACACATACTCCAGCATTTGCAAACTTTCCGGTGGATGTTCCGCTCGGGACTCCTAGCCCTTTGTGACTGCCTTTCCTTCGTTGTGCCGGGAGTGGGGTATGGGACATGAAAACCCCACACCGAGCCAGTTAATTCATGGTCATGCTGCCGTATTCTACGCAAGATCGACTGGTGAATATAATATTGATTTATTAGTCATCGTGTTTCAGGGCTCCCAGAAAGGCCCTGAAACATGGCAATATTACATTGATTTTCGATAATATTCTAATTCATTGAGATGCAGTAGTACCGTGTTTCCCCGAATATAAGACAGTGTCTTATATTAATTTTACCCCCAAAAGTCCCACCCTGACTTATTTTCGGGGTATGTCTTATATTTCCCTCCCTAACCCTAACCCTAACCCTAGCCCTAACCCTAACCCTAGCCCTAGCCCTAACCCTAACCCCAACCCTAACCCAGGGGCATACACATACAGGGGCACACTCACACATACAGGGGCACACTCACACATACAGGGGCACACTCACACATACAGGGGCACACTGACCTGGGCTCCTCTGACCACCGGGGACCGCAGCACATCCCAGGCATCCACATGCCTGAGGACCTCCGACAGCCCGGGCACCTCCGACAGCCCGGGCACCTCCGACAGCCCGGGCACCTCCGACAGCCTGGGCACCTCCGACCGCCCCGGGCATGGCAGCAGGCAGGCTGGGCATCGTCGCACAGACAGCCTGGCCTGCACACGTGCCGCTGTCCCGGCCAATCACAGGCCAGGAGCTGCCTGGGGAGCCAATGACAGGCCAGACTGACGTCATGCAGCGCGACTGGCTTGTGATTGGCCTCTGGGCAGTTCCTGGCCTGTGATTGGCCGGGACAGCGGCGGGGGATTTAAAATACCCGCCCTGCTCACCCAGGCACCGGGAACACAGCGGGGGCACCGGAGACAGCAGCGGCAGCAGCGGTGAGTATGAGATATTCCCCTGGCCCCCCCCCCCCCCCCAAAATTTTCCCCGAAAATAAGTCACCCTGTCTTATTATCGGGGTATGACTTATATTAAAAAAATTGCCCCCAGCCCTGCCCTGTCTTATAATCGGGGGTGACTTATTTTCGGGGAAACACGGTATGTATGCAAAGTGAGGTATCTATGAGATGGGAGATTTTATACTTGTAGATTCTGGCCATGCCATCTGATATGTTGCAAGGCTGTACCTCTGTCATCAATTTTAGATTGCACTATTTTGAGTGTTAATCATTGTCTCACATTCTAGAATTAATAAAATGTACTGTGAATTTTCTTAAGACAATTTGACTCCACAATTGTCCTCCTTTTTTCAATTGCATGCTGCGTTTGAGCCGCTTGTGCCATATCAAATACCCTCTGGCTTTATACTTTATTGACTTATGGACTAGTTGATGTATATACCGTAGCAATAGTAGTTTTGGTTGTGTTGTTTGATATAGTCTTGACTCTTGACAGGAAATTGAAGTATTCTTCATTCAATACAAGTTCTGTAGTACTACACAATTGAAAAATAATAATGGAAATCACCAGAAGAGGGCAGTACATGCACATACTCAGTTTGCGGTGAACAATTAGGCGCATTCTATCTTTAAACATGTTTTCCTTTTTAAAAATATTATAGTTACACTTTATAGTCCCACATAAATACATCAGTGAGAGATTTTATTTTATTAGACTTATCACGTTGGTGATATTCATACAAATCTGATGCTTAAGACACTTTGAGAGCAAGAGATTATAATTAAAAAATAGCATCGTTCTGTTACCTGTATGTTAGAGGACGTTTTTTTAAGTACCGTGTCACGTGGAGACTGCTTTGCAGTCTCTGTAAACTGCTTTGCAGTGGTTTAAATGGAGATACTTTCTTTAGCCTATTAAGGGTTAGCATCTGTGGCTTTGCAGGTGCAGGTGAACTGCTGCTGTTGCTGGGTGTGTCTGGTGACCTGGTTGTCCACTCCCCCAGCCTTTAAATATTTTCATTAACCAACAGCTAGTATTGATAGTAAAGTTATTATTTGCAAAGACCGTGAGCTGTGAGGACATTTGTGCAGTTTGTGCTGAAGCCTTCCTACAGTTTTGTTGCCTGGAGTTGCTGTTCTTCCTGATCCATGGGTGGAAGTGAGGGGTTTTAGGCTATGGCTGACTGGAGGAAGGGCAAGGTTGGCGATCCAAACAACCTCATCTTCAGAGGTAATTCTGGGAACAGGTTTAGATAGGGCCCCCCAGTCTAAGGGTCAGTCTAGTTCCCTGATTACCTTTTCCCTTCACTGTTACCCTGCTACACTATTCCCTTGTCCATTATATCACCCCATGACATAGTGCTGGCAGAATCATTGCTCTAAAGAGCCCTATTAATGATTGCAAATATAAATAAATGATGGGGTCTCACTGCTCTACTGTCTCCAACAGCCCCATAAAGACCGATAAGTGTAATAATAATAATAATCTTTATTTATATAGCGCCAACATATTCCACAACGCTTTAAAATTCTGAAGTTCATATACAAACAGGCATAAGTAACAGTTATAAAAAATGCAAAAATGAAAGCAAAATATTGATAGCACTGCTCATAAGAGCTTACAATCTACAATGAGGTGGGGGTGACACAAATTAGAGGTGCTTATTTACAATGCTGGTCCAGCCATCTTAAAGGAATGGGGAATAGATAAGAGCTGCATGAGTGGCCACCAGCCATTCTTTTGGGTCTGGTGGAGTGAATAGGCTATGTCTAAGTGACTTCGATTAGAGAGCATCATAGGTCGATCTAAAAAGATGCGTTTTTAAGGAGCGCCTAAAACTATGTAAGTTGTGGACAGACCTAATTTCTTGGGGTAGAGGATTCCAGAGGATTGGTGCAGCTTGGGAGAAGTCTTGGAGGCGGGAGTGGGAGGTACAGATTAGTGCAGATATTAGTCTAAAGTTGCTTCCAGAGGGAAGAGAACGGGTGGGGTGATAGACAGAGAGAAGCAATTTGAATTGTATCCTATAGTGTACGTACAACCAGTTCAATGACTGGCACAGAGCGCAAGCGTCCGAGTAACAGATAGCTAGAAAGGTGACCCTGGCTACTGCATTAAGGATGGACTGGAGTGGAGAGAGTCTAGTGAGGGGGAGACCAATTATTAGAGAATTACAATAATCAATGTGGGAGTGGATCAGGGCCACAGTTAGTGTTTTGTTGTTTCCATGGTCAGAAATGGGCAAATTGTAGAGATTTTCCTCAGGTGCAAGCGGCAAGAGCAGGCGAGAGATTGTATATAGGAAGTGAAGGAGAGATCGGGGTCAAACATAAAACCCAGACAGTGAGCCTGCTGCCTAGTAGTTATTATGGTGCTGCACACTGAGAGGGAGATGTCAGATGTAGGGAGGTTAGTGGAAGGCAGGAGCAGGATAAGTTTGTTTCTGGAAAGGTTGTGTTTTAGATAAAGAGCGGACATGATGTTGGAAACTGCGATTAGACAGTCATTGTCATTCTGTAATACAGTGGCGGTAAGGTCAGCAGAAGAAGTGTATAGTTGTGTGTCATCAGCATAAAGCTGGTACTGGAAGACAAATCTGTTGATGGTCTGTCCAATTGGGGCCGTGTACAGAGAGAAGAGAAGAGGGCCAAGGACTGACCATTGAGGAACCCCAATAGTGAGAGGAAGAGGAGAGGAAGTGGAGCAAGCAAATGATACACTGAAAGAGCGGTCAAAAAGATAGGAAGAGAACCAGGAGAGAGCTGTGTCATTTATGCCAATTGAGTGCAGCATGGAGTGTAGGAGATGGTGGTCGACAGTGTCAAAAGCTGCAGAGAGATCAAGAAGAATAAGCAGAGAATGGTCGCCATTACGATTTGCCATCAGAAGATCATTGGTCACTTTGATGAGGGCAGCTTCTGTAGAATGTAGGGGCTGAAACCAGACTAATGGATCTAGAAGAGAGTGAGTGGACAGATAACGAGTGAGGTGGGAGGGAATAGACCAGGTGTTCCAACAGTTTGGAGATGAAGGAGAGATTGGAAACTGGTCTGTAGTTATTAATGCAGGATGGGTCAAGAGAAGTTTTCTTTAATAATGGAGTAATGATAGAGTGTGTGAAGGAGGAGGGGAAGACGCTAGAAGAGAGGGAGAGATTGAAGATTTTGGTTAGGTGAGTGGTGAAGACCGGAGAGGGACTGGAGTAGGTGTGTGGGAATGAGATCAGTAGTGCATGTATTAGGACGAGATGAAGAGAGGAGCCTAAAGACTTCTTCTTCTGTGACTGGGTCAAATGTGGAGAATGAGTCAGAGGAGATGTGGGCAGGGATGGGAGCAATAATGCTTGGAGGTCAGAAGCTGATTTCCTAATGGATCTTTCTGTAAAATAGGAAGCCAGATCATCAGCACAGAGGTCAGTGATAGGGGCCTGCACTTTAGGACTGAGAAGAGAGTGAAAGGTGTCAAAGAATTTTTTAGGTTGTTGGATAGTGAGGAGATCAGAGCGGTGAAGTAGATGTGTTTGGCGAGGTGAAGGGCAGAGTTGTAGGTTCTTAATATAAATTTATAGTGGATAAAGTTTTCTAGTTTGCGGGTTTTCCTCCATAGGTGTTCAGCACTCCTAGTGCATCGCTGTAATTTTTTTTCATGACAGTGATGGGGTTTCCTTACTTGTCTGCATTTGGTCCAGAGACACAAACTGAAGAACAATGATCCAGAATATAGCACCAACTAACCTCTATGTATACACTGTGTGCCGTATTATTAGGCAAATGAGTATTTGCTGTGATGTCACAGCAGGAGGCTGGGCGGCTGGCCTCCTGCCGTGACATCACCGTCTTTCCCCAGGCTGCTCCATGGTTAACATTCCTCACTTTGTGTTATGCAGCAGGCGAGGGAGACAATGATTGGCATGAGGGAGGAGGCGGTGGGCAGATTAAAGATACAGGGGGGGTGAAACTGCCCTGTGAGGGAAGTGGCTCCAGCTACAAGCCACCTCCTATTTGGCTCCAGTATGTAAGTTCTTAAAGTGTATTATCTCGGGGTACAGGGGGGATCAAGGGATGGGGGACCCCTTGCCTGAATGCAGCAGGCATGCTGCATTCAGTGCTGTAATTAGATCACCATGCATGGTTGGTGACAAGTCCTCTTTAATTATTAGGGAAATACATGGGTCAGAAGTGAGATTTGACGGGCTCTGAAAAGTCCAAAATTATGAGATATCTTGCAGAGGGATGCCGCAGTCTTGAAATTGCCAAACTTTTGAAGCGTGATCACCGAACAATCAAGCGTTTCATGGCAAATAGCCAACAGGGTCGCAAGAAGCGTGTTGGGCAAAAAAGGCGCAAAATAACTGCCCATGAATTGAGGAAAATCAAGCGTGAAGCTGCCAAGATACCATATGCCACCAGTTTTGCCATACTTCAGAGATGCAACGTTACTAGAGTAACAAAAAGCACAAGGTTTATACTCAGGGACATGGCCAAGGTAAGGAAGGCTGAAAAACAAGCACCTTTGAACAAGAAACATAAGATAAACGTCAAGACTGGGCCAAGAAATATCTTATGACTGATTTTTCAAAGGTTTTATGGACTGATGAAATGAGAGTGACTCTTGATGGGCCAGATAGATGGGCCAGAGGCTGGATCAGTAAAGGGCCACTCCGACTCAGACGACAGCAAGGTGGAGGTGAGGTACTGGTATGGGCTGGTATCATCAAAGATGAACTTATGGGACCTTTTCAGGTTGAGGATGGAGTGAAGCTCAACTCCCACACCTACTGCCAGTTTCTGGAAGACAACTTCTTCAAGCAGTGGTACAGGAAGAAGTCGGTATCATTCAAGAAAAACATGATTTTCATGCAGGACAATGCTCCATCACATGCATCCAACTACTCTACAGCGTGACTGGCCAGTAAAGTAAAAATAATGACATGGCCCCTTGCTCACCTGATCTGAACCCCATAGAGAACCTGTGGTCCCTCCTAAAATATGAGATCTACAGGGAGGGAAAACAGTACACCTCTTGGAACAGTGTCTGGGAGGCTGTGGTGGCTGCTGCACGCAATGTTGATTGTCAACAGATCAAGCAACTGACAGAATCTATGGATGGAAGGTTGTTGAGTGTGATCATAAAGAAAGGTGACTATATTGGTCACTAATTTTTTTGTATTTTGTTTTTGCATGTCAGAAATGTTTTTTTCTAATTTTTGTGCAGTTATATTAGTTTATCTGGTGAAAATAAACAAGTGAGATGGGAATATATTTGGTTTTTATTAAGTTGCCTAATAATTTTGCACAGGAATAGTTACCTGCACAAACCGATATCCTCCTAAGATAGCCAAAACTAAAAAAAGCCCACTCCAACTTCCAAAAATATTAAGCTTTGATATTTGAGTCTTTTGGGTTGATTGAGAACATAGTTGTCGATCAATATTAAAAATAATGCTCTATAATACAACTTGCCTAATACCGTATATACTCGTGTATAAGCCGACCCGTGTATAAGCCGACCCCCCTACTTTTGCCCCCAAAACCTGGGAAAATTTATTGACTCGTGTATAAGCCGAGGGTGGACCCCAGCACAGGTATACAGCCCCCAGCAGTGTGGTATACAGCAGCCTCCCCAGTGGTATATACAGGGCCCCAGCAGTGTTACAGCAGCAGCCCCAG
>JARQOC010000003.1:196517774-196527849 GCA_033576535.1 Allobates femoralis | reverse complement strand
AAAGTATTAAACACCCTATAACCCTCAACTATGAGGACTCGAAACAATATATTTTGTATATATACATGCAGTGCCTTAAAGTATTCTTACTCTGTGAACTTTTTTACATTACACCCATAAATTTAACTGCATTTTTTGAGGATTTTATGTGATATACTAACACTAAGTAGCAAGTATTTGTGAAGTGTAAATGAAATGATACAAGGTTTTCAAAATGTTTTAAAATCTAAATCTGAAAATTGTGATGTACATTTGTATTGAACATCCATTTTGTAGAACCATCTTTCAGTGCAGTTACTGCTACAAGTCTTTTAGGGATGTTTCTTTGCACATCTAAAGGCTGAAATTTTTCCCCATTATTCTTTGCAAAATAGCTCAATAAGATTGGACGGAGAGCATCTGTGAAAAACGGTCTTCAAGTTCTGCCATGTATTTTCAATGGGATTTAGATGTGAACTTTGACTTGGCTATTCACACACATGACTATACTTTGATCTAAACTCTAACATTGTAGGTCTGGTAGTACATTTAGGGTTGTTTTCCTGCTGGAAGATGAACCTACGCCCCTGTCTCAAAGGTTTTTGCAGCCTCAAACAGGTTTTCCTCCAGGATTGCCCTGTATTTAGCTCCATCTGTCTTCTTATCAACTATTATCTTTCCTGTTCCTGCTGAAGAAAAGCACCCTGACAGTATGATGATGCTACTGCCATGGTGGCGGGAGTGGTGTTTTTAGGGTAAAATGCAGGGAACACCTTTTTTCACCATACTACCTATGTCCCCTACATCACTTTTTGCATACTGTAAATGGAACTTATTATGACTTATTTTTTTAAAACGGTTTTCTTGTCACTCTTCCATACAGGACAGATTTTTGGAGTATATGACTAAGGGCTTGCTCACACAAGCGTATACAATGGACAAGGGCTAGCCGTTGTTTTATCGACAGTCATCGTACGAATGTTAAGACTATGGAGCAGTGTCCATCAGTGCTTTTTTTTTCTCACACTAATCTAGCATGTTAAAAAAATAGCAGCATGCTTCATTTGACAGCGAATATCAGATCACGTAAATGCATTCAAGTCTGTTGGTTCATGAAAATCATCGGACTTCACTCAGCTGTCATCCGAGTGCATTCCAATTTGCATGAACCCAGACAATGGAGAAAATTGAGAAATTATGTTCTCCATCTTATTCTCACTGTGACTTTTGATTCTTGCTTGAGAGAGAATCGAATCACAGTAATAAGACATTCGGCTCATGGTCTGATAGAGTTTGAGTCACATGTTATTAGCATAATCGGGCTGATTCTCTCACATGACAGATCATGCGCTCGTCTGACCTCATCCTAATAGTTGTCCTATGGACAGATTCTCCCACCTGAGCTGTGGATTTCTGCAGCTCCTCCAGAGTGACCATGGACCTCATGGCTGCTTCTCTAATTGGAGCACTGCTTTCTTAGGATGTCAGTTTAGGTTGACAGCCATGTCTTGGTAGATTTGCAGTTGTGCCATATACCTTCCATTTTTGCATGATTGATTCAACAGTGTCCATGAGAAGTTCAGTACTTGGGCTGTTTGTCTAATAACCTAACCCTGCTTTACTCTTCTCCACAACTTTATCCCTGACCTGTCTGGTGTGTTACTTGGTTTTCATGTTGCTATTAGATCCTTAACATTCTCAAACACCTCTTGAAACCTTCACAGAGCAGCTGTAGCTATACTAAGAATAAATTACACACAGGTGGTCTCGGTGACTTTTGGAGGCTATTGGTCACTCAGCATTTTTGGGGGGCATCAGACTACAGAAGGCTGAAAGCAAAATATAATGTTTAATAGAGTGTGTGTGTGTGTGTGTGTGTGTGTGCATGCATACATATACTTTTGCTGGATTTATACAGTAAATGGCTCGGACATGAGCTGAAAACAGAATTTGAGCAGAGTCTTGTTCAAATAAAAGCTTCCATACATGTTTTAACATTGTTGAACTCTCAATACAAATAAACTCGTTTACTTTAATTTGTAACAACTTACTGATTAATATTTATTTTATATTCTTGTAGGTATTTTAGTAGAAATTACAAAGAGGAATCTCGTTTATTGCTGTCTCATTCCAATCATCCAAAAATTGGGTAAGGCTATTAAAGAGTAACCTATTTTTTTCAGATACTGTTTTATATTGACACCTGTAGTAAAAATTAGCCCCAAACCATAGTTAATGTGTGTCCCTTCAAAGACGTAATATGCATGTTAAGTAGTAGCCAGGAACATTCTGATCATTTGCTCCACTGCCAAGTATGTTATTCCAATGGTCAGCATTAACATTGATGGTTAAGGATAAGGTCATCATTGTTTGATCATTGGTGTCAAACTTCTGAGGTCTCGGTCCGTCTGCACTTTGAAGTTGCTTTGGGTTGGTTATATTGGCACAGCGGGTTCTCCAAACAGGTAGTGCTTGGTACGCAGACTAAACCGGTCTTGCTTGTCTAAATAAAGTAGGCGAACAGTTATGTGTTGACGGTTGAGCCCGGTTATTATGATTATCATTAGGTATTTATATAGCGTTATTAGGATACATGGCGCTGTACAAGTTAGAGGGTAGACAAAGACAAGTGGTCAAAAAACGACGACAAATCGACAATCATACGGGTACAATAGGGCCGGGGATCCTGTCCGCGAGGGCTCACAGTCTAGAGGGGGTGGGGAGGGAGACCAGTGAGATGGTGCAGTGGATTGTGTCTCAGTGCGTGTTGTAGGCTTGTAGGAAGAGGTGGGCCTTCAGGTTTTTCTTAAAGGTTCCCAGGGTAGGGGAGTGTCTGATGTGGTGGGGGAGGGAGTTCTAGAGTCTGGCAGATGCACGAGAGAAGTCTTGTGTGCGGTTGTGGGAGGTGGAAATGCGGGGGCTTGAGAGAAGGAGTTCCTGAGAGGAGCGCAAGTTGCGTGAGGGGAGGTAGCGGGAGACTAGGTCGGAGATGTAGGGAGGGGACAGGTTGTGTATGGCCTTGTATGTCGGGGTTAGGGTTTTGAAGCGAGATCGCTGGGGGATGTAGTGCCAGTGGAGGGCTCGGCAGAGAGGGGAGGCGGGGAGTAACTGGGAGATAGGTGGATGAGTCGGGCAGCAGAGTTGAGGATGGTGTGGAGAGGTGCAAGGGAGGAGGGCAAGGAGGCCGGTGAACAGGAGGTTGCAGTAGTCCAGGCGGGAGATGATGAGGGCATGGACTACTTATTAAAGCAATACTCCAGCGTTTCTTTTAATTTCACCATGGTGCTTAAAATTGAAGTCCTCTACCCCCTTTGTTATTCTCAACCTCCAGTGTTTTCATCTTCTATAAGTGCTGCTGGCTGCTCCAGTGTCTTCTGGAGCACACCGCAAGTCACAGCGCAAATCAGGTCTGAGTGACTCGCTGTCATAGACTTGTTCTGATAACTTGTAACATGACGTCTGACTTCCGGCCAGTCAGAAGATGCGGATACAAGATGGTGCTGTGGGACCAGAGCATGCCAAAAATAAGGTGAACATACAGGAGGGTGAGTATAAAACCAGGGTCCGGAGACTTAGATTTACAGCACCTCTCCAGCAACTGATACCCGCCCCCCTTCTTCTCCCAAAGAAAACCGCTAGTGTGGTGCTTTAAATATTGATGAGCAACCCAAGTGGATCAATATTACAGTCTGAGAAGACCCCTTATATTAGTTGTACAGATTTGCAACATCTTAACTTATAATTTTGATTTCTCGCGATTAAAAAAGGATAATGAGGTGCATTATAATTGATTTCTCCACTACACATTTTCTCTTCATTATTTTTAGATGCATAGCCATAACTAACTCATTGTGGGGGTGGATTGGGCCTATTGATAGGGTCTGCATACATCTAATGTTTCTTCTTTGTAGTAAATTAATTTGTGCTAATTAACAAGGCTGTGTTTCATAGGTATTCCTATGCTATTGTTGGCATCAACCTGACAGAAATGGCATACAGTTTACTGAAGAGTGGTGCTCTGAAGTCTCACCTTTATAACATGGTCCCTGGGTTCCCTGAGCTTAAATGCTTTCATGAATTTTTTTGTAAGTTGGCTTTCATATATATTCCATATTATTTACCACTTAAGCATCGTATTAGTATTCTCTGTGTAGGATTTTTATATACAGGTGCATCTCAATGAATTAGAATATCATCAAAAAGTTCATTTATTTCAGTAATTCAATACAAAAAGTGAAATTAATATATTACATAGTCAATACAAGCAGTGAGATCTATTTCAAGTGATTATACATAGTTTATAGATAGTTTAAGTAAATTTAACATTAATTTCTCCCCTCTGCCCATCAACCTTCAGCACTGAAGCCAGAGACATGTGAGGGATTATGTCTGGGGGAGAATGGCGCATATTACATTTTCTAAAACAGCGGGCACACATGATCACCCACCACTGCAGCAGCTGCGGGCGAACACACATGGCCACTATTAAAGAAAGTGGATATTCAATGCTTCCCTTGCTCATTGTGTCATTTTAAGTAATTGTTGAGGTGTTTTTGTACTGCTGTATAAAGTCTGCTTTGCTGATGCTGTTTCTACGAAGATGGTACAGAGCGTTAAAGGTTCGTGATCTCCTTTTCTTCCTTGTATGTGGGACATTGTAGCAGGTAGTCTCTGTTCTGTCTGGACCTGATCTTGGAAATCATTGACAACTATAGATGGAGCCTGTATAGGGGAAATCTACTGGAAATGCCATTTACAAGTCACGTAATGGCCAGAAATGTCTACAAAGAGGGTAAAGCAGTGCTCCATATTTCAGTAAAGGTAGTGATGTATTCACCCAGACGGGCTACATATCCGCTTTTATAAGGAGTCATTATCATGCACAAGCTGTGTTCAGTGTCAATTGAGGGTTTTTTACCTACAATTTAGATATCAATTATACAATATATACAGTTATATGTGTGATTATATGTATCATTAACATTTCATAGATACATTTTAAGGTGAATTCCAAGTACACAATGTCAATTTCTCTCAAAAAAGCGACTAAAATCCTGTTGGAAAACTAATCCAAGAGCAATAAATGTGTAAGTCATAAATAATAATCAGCTGGCACGCACCCTATTTGCATAGAAAGCTGTGTGGTCTATAACAATATTCACTATGGACACATGCTGTGCTTGTATCCTTCTTTATAATCGGTCCATGTGCTTAGTAGTCATAGTCTTATGGCACACAATGCCAAAGATGCCAGTGGCAGGGTGACTAGATTTCAATGGGCCTTTTAGTTCTCTCTTGAATATTTCCTACTTCATCAATATCCCCCTCCCCTCCATTTTGCGCCCACCCCATAACCAACATATTTGTCACAATAGACTCCAACAATTCATTTTTGCAGCCTCCTCCCTACAAACTCTAAACCTGCAGTTGTCAGCTAAGTACACACACACTTAGGGATCAAATCATGAAGACCAGTGTTTGTCATGAGTCTTGATGATGAAGCATGCGGACTCAGAGATTCATTTAGAGGTCCATGCCTCTTAAAGATTTTCCACATTTGAAAAATGGTGAGCGCCTCATCATTAAACCTGAGTCTACTAAGATTAGTAATAAGGCCATACAGACTTGAACCAAAGCGGTACCAGCAGCCAGTCAGCATGGAGATTACTGCCAGCTTGCCAGAGTGTATGCACCCCTAAACATCAGAGAGGAGACCAACCTGGGAGAAGCACATGCCCTCCTGCCCCTCCCCCAGCACTGTGACTTCACTTACTTTAGTGTAGGGGTCTCCATCTTGGCTGGGTTTATGGGCCACATTCTTTGCAGGATGAGATTACATTTTTACTGTGAAATATTTTTTTTCTGCACAAATGTTTGAGCATTTTTTATTTTTTTTATTTTATTTTATTTTATTTTCCTAATGGCATCAGTCATTTGAGTTATGGACAGTTTTTCCATAGTTCATTTTCAAAACCAAGTCTTGGAATGAAAAATAATTTCACAATTGGGTGTGTTAAAAAAAAAAAATTGTTGCTGTGCGAGTAATCTTATATATGTGTCCCTGCTATGTGCTGTGTAATGGATGTGTCTGACCATAGAGGGACATGGTCTGTCATACCACATCTCCTGTGCTGAGATAATCTTATATATGTGTCCTGCTATGTGCTGTGTAATGGATGTGTCTGACTGTACAGGGACATGGTTGATCATAGCACATCTCCTGTGCTGAGATAATTTATATATGTGTACCTGCTATGCTGTGTAATGGATGTGTCTGACGTACAGGGACATGGTCTGATCATAGCACATCTCCTGTGCTGAGATAATCTTATATATGTTCCCTCCTATGTCTGTGTAATGGATGCGTCTGACTGTACAGGGACATGGTCTGATCATAGCACATCTCCTGTGCTGAGATAATCTTATATATGTGTACCCTGCTATGTACTGTGTAATGGATTGTCTTGACTGTACAGGGACATGGTCTGATCATACCACATCTCCTGTGCTGAGATAATTTATATATGTGTTTCTGCTATTACTGTGTAATGGATGTGTCTGACTGTACAGGGACATGGTCTGATCATACCACATCTCCTGTGCTGAGATAATCTTATCTAATGTGCCCCTGCTCTGTACTGTGTAATGGATGTGTCTGCCTGTACAGGGACATGGTCTGATCATACCACATCTCCTGTGCTGAGATAATCTTTATATATGTGCCCCTGCTGTGTACTGTGTAATGGCCGTGTTTGACTGTACAGGGACATGGTCTGATCATAAGATTATCTCAGCACAGGAGATGTGGTATGATCAGACCATGTCCCTGTACAGGCAGACACATCCATTACACAGTACAAGCAGGGACACATATATAAGATTATCTCAGCACAGAGATGTGTGATAGATCAGGGAAACATTCCTGTTACAAATCAGAAATGCATTACACTTGTAACATAGCACGGACACACATATAAGATTATCTCAGCCAGAAGATGTGTATGATCAGACTATTCCTGTACGGTCATGACAATCCTTTACACAGTCACACAGAGGGACACATAGATGAGATTATCTCAGCACAGAAGATTTATTGATACCATCTACAATGTGGAAATTATTATGATTCCAAGATCTATTGATTAAAATTAACTTCTTTTGTGCTAAAACCCCTTTTAAGTACACTGGTTTAAAAAAAATGTGTTATATTTTGTTTACTTTTAGTTTGTACATAAAATTATTGTATTCATACTTTAGTTTTAATTTTCTTTGTTACAATTTGTTTTCCTTTTGTCCCTCAATTGGCACAATACAGTGATATCATCTTACAATTAGTACCATAAAGTAATTCTGGTCCCCATCTTGTAGCAATGACCCCCGTCCTTGTCCCCATCTTGTAGCAATGACCCCATCCTGGTACCCATTTTATAGCAATGAGCCCCATCCTTCTCACCTAACCTCACTCCCTTTGCGAACAGCGTCCTCTTCTCTTCACATACAGGGCAGCTAATAGCACTGTAGTCATCCGCTTGGTGCTGATAAGCAATATTGGTATTGTGGTGCAGAGAGCTGGTCCCTGCACCACAATAGATTTCAGTTAAATTAAACTAATTTCTTGCTTCAGCAGCCCCCTGGACGAGGCTGTGACCATCATGGGAGCTCTGGTGCCTGCGGGCTGCATAATGCATCCTCAGAGAATCTAGTGATATAGCTATAGATGATCTCAGAGCACAGAGGCTGCGGTGCAATAGGGAGGTAACTGATTTCTTCTCTCAATTGTAGGAGTAGCCGTGCTCTTTCCTCACTAAAGGAAGCAGGCTGGTTTGTGTGGTTCCCCTAGCCCATTCTTGACATTGTTGTGATTACACTTCTTGTGACTGTAATTTTTATGCCCCTGATAGTTTCCAAGATTTCTCGGGATGTTTAGGCTGCACCCTGCACCCTCTGCTTATGCCCTCCTGTCCTGCTCAGGACACTTACTTTCGGGCAGAATTTAGATGACTCTCCACCTTTCTGTCCTTTGAATCCCATGCTGTGTTTGCCAAAGTATTCAGGGAAATGCTCTTTTCCTGCCCTTTATATTTGTAGTCATTTAGCCCAGGAGAGTTTTGTGTCATAAACATTAGGTTTATGGTACCACCAGAGTGAGATCTACCTTGTCATAGCTGGTGGGTTCTCATAAGTTGGTCAATTTATCCACCAAGAGACAGATTCATTATTACATATGCACCTGTTTTGCTTCGGTCAAGTTTATGGTGTTTATTTGCCTATTTTGTTAATTTTTTTTGTTTGCACCAAATGTTTACATGTATTTGTTCCCTTATTTGAAGTCTGTATTATGAGGCAACATGTTTATTTTTGTTAAGCTCGCCACTGTTAGGCCGGTTTCACACTTGCGTTCGGTAAGCAGCATATGTGAACACAGCCAAACGATGCATGCACACTGCGTCCCTATGTTTAACATGGGGACGCATGGTATCTGTGTTTGGCTGCGTTCGCATGCGTTGCGTTCGAATGCGCATATTCTCGGCGCCATCCGGACGCAACATGTTGCATTTTTTTCTGCGTCTCAAGAGGCTTGCTTTGTACGCAAACGTCCTGAAGCGTACAAACAATGCATGGCCGTGAGTGGAGACACACTGTCATCTGCAGCAAATGCAGTGTTTTTTTTTTTGTTTTTGTTTTTTTTTATACTTGTAACAAAATCGAGCTCCTCCCAGGCCATTTCCCATTCTGAACAGTGCAAAGTCTCTCTTCTCTCTCCTCCTCTCTCTCTTGTTTCTCTCTCTTGTTTCTCTCTCTCATTTCTCTCTCCTCTCTCTCGTCTCCTCTCTCTCTCTCTCTGTCTCTCGTCTCTCTGTCTCTCAACTCTCTCGTCTCTCTCTCTCTCTCCTCTCCTCTCTCCTCCCCCTTTTCCCGCTCTCCTCTCTCTCCAACGTTTCGGAAGTGTGGCCAGCACAACCCTCCGGTGCGCGGGTGCCGTCGGTCATAAATTTCCACTCCGCAGTCCCTGCAGGATCCTGTGACCCGCGTGGCATCCAGGCAGCCCTTTGGTGCACACTTCCTTGTACTAAGGTACATCACTTCCAGTGCATTAAGATAGATGAAGCTGCACACGTTTGGTATATGCCCAATCCTTTATTCAGCCAGTGGGTAATTCACATGGACGGGGGGAAGGGGTGGTACAACGGCCGTTTTGCTATCGCAAGTGGAGCTTCAACGGGTACAATCCTCTCTCCCCTCCTTTCTCCCCTCCTTTCACCTCTCCTCTCCTCTCTTTTCTCTCTCCTCTTTTCTCTCTCCTCTTTTCTCTCTCCTCTTTTCTCTCTCCTTTTTCCTCTCCTTTCTCCTCTCCTTTCTCCTCTCCTTTCTCCTCTCCTTTCTCCTCTCCTTTCTCCTCTCCTTTCTTCTCTCTCCTCTCTTCTCTCTCCTCTCTTCTCTCTCCTCTCTTCTCTCTCCTCTCTTCTCTCTCTCTCTCTCTTCTCTCTCCTCTCCTGTCTTCTCTTTCCTCTCCTCTCTAATCTCTCTTCCTCCCTCCCTCTCCTCCCTGACCGCATTATAAAAGGTTTAAATGGCCATCAATACATTCCAATGGGCAATAATTATGTCAACGCATGCAGATAATTCACGCTGCTTTCACAGAATTATGCGTTTTGACATGCGCAGATGATACGCTGCATTCCCAAATGCAAATGTGAAAGTAGCCTTAGCTTGACTTGTTCACCTGACTCATTATTTGCAACTTGTCACAAAATTGTTTCAATTGTTCTCCAGACCCCACAGCCAACCCCCATGGTCTTTTGCACAATTTCCAAAACAATGAGATTTTTGCTCTACATGTCACAATTTTTTTTATTTTTTTTTGTCTTGACGTTTGGCACACTAAATGTCAGCGAATACCACAAAATAAAAAAAGAAAACCGAACAATCCCCACAAATGATGAAACAAGCCCTATGTACCTTAATTTTAAGAGTATATTTTATACAGCAGTGATAGTTTCATTCTTTTCTATTTAATGTTTGGATGTATCTTGCTATATACACTGTTGCTGTATTCCTAGGTTTGTATGTTGTGCAGTCGTAGTAGCATGCACAA